>PITA01002210.1:16035-168525 GCA_004023965.1 Spilogale gracilis
CTCAGTTGGTTAAGCCACTGCCTTCGGCTCAGGTCATGATCCTGGAGACCCGGGATCGAGTCCCACATCGGGCTGCCTGCTCGGCGGGAAGCCTGCTTCTCCCTCTCTCATTCCCCCTGCTGTGTTCCCTCTCTCGCTGTGTTTCTCTCTGTCAAAATAAATAAATAAAATCTTTAAAAAAAAAAAAAAAAAAAAAAAAGAAAAATCTAATTGGCTTCTCTAGTTGTTCAAAAAGGGAAGGCAATACAAAGGTACAGTGATAAAATGAGGTACACTAATGAGTTCCTTCCAGGCAATGACTCCACCTTATTTGCCTTTATTTCTCTAAAACTTAAGCCTTACTGACTGAGACATAAAAGAGGATTTTAAAAAAGCTTAAATAATGAAATTGAATTGAGTCCTAATGAACATAATCATTGAAGTCAGACAGTTTTGGTTCAATTCTTGTAGCCAATATTTACATGATGAGTAATCTAGGAAAAAGTTACCTAATCTATCTGACTCTTACTTTTTCTTTCTTCAAAATAAAAATAATTGTCCCCACTCTGTCAGGTCATTGCAAAGATTGAATGAGGTCATATAAATACTGAACAAATATGGCACACAGGAACATATTGTCAGTTCTCGGATCACAAAAGCTATTGTTGGTAATCCCTTCTGGATTTTAGGGCATTCCTCAAAGGACAGCTCAGGACAGCACGCTCAGTTTGAGCTAATATGCTGCCTGCCCCAGGAAGCCAATTTGCCTGTTCCCGGTCTATTACATTTCCTCTCCCCTCACTTTCAGTGCATTCATTTCACTTATGTTAATTCTATTTTTTCACTTATGTTAATTATTGCATATACTGTGTTATTTAAAAACGATCTTCTTTTTCGTGAGACTGTTCCAGTAATACATGAATTACCTAACAATAAGAAACATGTCATATGTCTTCATAACTCTACTGGCAACAGTTCTGTTAGATAGTTGGTGAAACCACTTGATTCATTATTAAGATACAGTGAATAATCTTTTCTTATATTTAATTTTTAGTTTTTATGGGTAAATCCTTGTTTGAGATCATTCCAAAAAAATGATCTTGGAATATTATACTATAACATTATTAAAATAAAATGTTATAATACAAAATACTGTTATCAACTTACTTTGACTATGGCATTGTAGATATACTAATGAAATGCCTCTTAACAAAGAGATCCAAGAAGAGGAAAGATTAAGCTATGTCTTAACTGTGTGAGAGTTTAATCAGCCTATGACATGGGACAAACACACATTGATGTATCTTTAGAGGTCAAGGAAAAGAAATTTTAATTTATTTTTTGAATCATAAGCTCCAAAAGGTATTTGATCTACTTATAAAATAAATTCAAGAAGGAATTGAGAAAAGTTATAAATAATAGATCCATAGTAGAGTATAAAAAGGAAACTTAAAATCAGTGAGGAAGGAGTATATTCTTTACTCTTGGAAATTTTCATCTTAAAAGGCAATTTCTATGCTGCCACACAAAAATGTTTTAGAGTTACTTTCAGAGAAGTTTACTTTCATCCAGCATGGTATTTCTTATAGCCTTACTAAGAAGAAAGTTGGGAAGTTATTTACTTTGTTTTGATATTTTTAGAGGAAGGAGAATCACATGACTCTAGTATCTGGAAAACATTAAGTAGATTTGAGAAATTCCTGTATGATCAAAGTCTCCAAAATCCAGAACTTTAGGAAAAAATAAAGTGAAGGAAGAAGAGAAGGAAAGGAGAGAGGGATGGAGGCAAGGAGGGAGGGAGGAAGGAAAGAAGGAAAGAAGGAAGAAAGTGAAAGAAGGAGGGAGGAAGGGAGGGAGGGAGGAAAAAGGGAGGAAGGTAGGTAGGTAGGTTGGTCCATAGGTCTTGGACCATTGTTATCAAGATTTTTGTACAGATGAGCTATGAAAATTGATATTGGGTCAGAATTCTTATCTCTACACTCAAGAACATCTGAGATCAGTTTGGTATCTCAAAGGAATCATAGTTAAAATCTGACATGCAGGGGCACCAGAATGGCTCAGTTGGTTAAGCCACTGCCTTCGGCTCAGGTCATGATCCAGGAGACCTGGGATCGAGTCCCACATCGGGATCCTTGCTCTGTGGGAAGCCTGCTTCTCCCTCTCTCACTCGCCTTGCTTGTGTTCCCTCTCTGGCTGTGTTTCTCTCTATCAAATAAATAAAATCTTAAAAAAAAAAAGTCTGACATGCAGAGAATGAGGTCATTGAGGGAATTATTCCAAGGAACTGAAGGACTTCAGCTTCATTTTAATCTGCTTAACATAATCTCCTGTTATATACAAAGTGTAACAGGAGCTACATAGAAGCACATTTCTCAAATTGTTACCACCTAATTTTCACACAAAGAGATAGTGAATACATGTTGAAGTTTTACTTAATTCATTGAGTGGTCATCTCAGCAGAATGATCTGAAATGAACCAGAAAAAAAAAAAAAGTAAAAGAAAGAAAAGAAAAAAACAGATATACACAGTTTATTAGCTAAGGCAAGTAACAAGAGATGTTTACTAAGTGAGGCATAAACTGGTTAATGTCCTTCAAGCTAAGGAGACTATAACTGCTCAGGTCATCTTCTCCATGGGAAAGGAAAAACTATTAACATATCTGATACTTTCCTGCAAAGACAACCTGTAACTACACAGGGTGGGAAACAGCCAAATCCCAATCAATTGTGAAGTTATTCCAACAAAGTAAAATTCTGCAAGAATTACAGATGGCCATTACAGAGAATTATAAGGACATGATCCGGCATGATATTAAAAAGTATCACAATCATCATTTGTTTAATTTCCAAATTCCAAATAATAGGTAATGTTTTGTGCACACAAGCTAAAGAAGATAAAACAGCTTAAGGCAAAATTCTACATTATTAATTAAAGTCAAAACATATATGTGAAAAAAAACCTGTTGCATTGGAAGAAAGTGAAATTTCATATTGATGCCAGTGAGTGGAAGAACACAGATTAGTGGGAGAAAGAAACACATGAAAAAATCACTCTGAGCTCTATGATAACTATAAAGCCATTTTTATATAGGGAGAATCTCTATTTTCAGGTAAAGTGGGAAAACACTTCTCCAGGAGAGTCAAAGAATTCTCAGGGAATAGCAGATATGGGAATGCCATTAATCTCTCATGGGTAGGAGACACAGTGATGATTTGTAACTCTTACTGAAAATCAGATATAGACTTGGTTGGACAAATCTGGTGCTTTAATGCTCTTCTGGAATGTGTGTCAGACTGGTGAACAGGCCTGACTTACCATCCCATACTGGGACAACTAAGAGACTTTTGTAGAGATGGATATCGAACAACTTCACCTTAAAGTCTCCCACAATTTGTTTAGTACCATGAGTGTGTTTCCTCTCTTAACCTCTTAACACTAGCTTTTCCAGATCCTTACATTTCAAAATCAACCAAAAAAGGTGAAATTTCCTCTATTAGTTTATTCTTGGAAATCTTTATGAACATACTCCCTCTTTCTTAATTGCTTTTCATTTTGCTACTTTTTCCACCTTCTAAAAAATCACTCTTGTCCTTAATGAGAACTCAACAGTCCCTCACCTAAAATCAATCTTGCCTTTTCCCTAAAGCTGTAGTATTCTTTGTACCCCTTCCAAAACAGACTTTGCAAGCCTCCTCTTCTGTCTATTTCAGAGTCCTGAGCTGGTTGGCATTCTCTCACCTGGCTACTTCTCCCAGTTACTCTGTCCAAACCTCTTCTAACTTATTACCTTAATAACATACCTACTTCTATGTGTTCCTAAGGAAATTTGATACTGTCATAATTTTCACTTCATGGGGTTTTGGACTTTATCATCAATATATTTTTTTTTCATTAACCTAGAATTACCAATTAGGCAAATAGGAGTCTTAAAGAGACAAGCTTTGGTCAGAAAAGTATTCTGTATCTTATTCTCCAGTAAAATCATCTAATAGGGGATTTAATCAATTATAAATCTAAAAAGTAAAATAGACTTGCAAAGAACAATAAGCAATACCATACTAATCCATTTGATTTTTGGAAGTGTTAATGGGTTGGAAAATACCTAATGACAAGTATTAAATCTATCAAAGTCATCACTGAAACCCCAGTAATTAGCAAAATTTCTGTCACTATATAATAGGTATCTTTAAATGTGAATTGTATGAAGGAATGACTAACCAGATGAATAATTATTGAAGGCGTTATAATCAATTTCCAAGCATCACATGTATGGATTTTGGGTGGCATTTCCAACAGTTTTCCTAATAAAGTTTTGGGTGTGATAGATGCTATAAACCAGACAAAAGATAACTTCAACCTTTGTTCTTTTGGATAGACAAACCTAAAAAATAGCCCTAAAATAGTAGATGCACTATCTATTTAGTATTGTTTTATTTGATTAGAGTATCAACAAGATTAATACTGACTTGTCTAGCCATTATAAGATTCTAAATTTTTTAAAGATTTAAAAATATATTGTTTTAAAATTTAAAAAATATAATTAATAATATTAAACATATATTGATTTACAAATGTGTGCTTCTTTTTTAGGATAGGAAAGTAGAAGTATCATTTTTAAATGATTCCTTAGGTAGAATAGCAATGTTAACTATAGGGTACCAAAAACTCTGTTCCTTTGTTTAGTTGAGAAATTAAGAAAAAACATAAAATTCATAGAATCTATCATTATCCAAATATCCTAATCAGGTGCTTCAACAGAATTGAAATATTTGAAATTCTAAATTATTGGGCAAATACAGATATTCTTAAATTACTGCATCATATTTCAAAGTGAGTTTACTTAGTTTGCTTTTTTGGTGTTTAAATGCAGAGGTCATGGTTTGTAAGCAGAAAACTACTCTGTTTTTTTAAAAAAAATACAATGAAAAGTAAAGTAAAAATAATATATATTACTGGCAACCTAAGAGCCATTTTTGTAGTAGATAACATGCTTTCACTTTGACCTTTTCCAGGGTAAAGACAACATACACTGTTTGAAAGTTTTCCTAGATAGTAGATACACATATCATTATAAAGGAATAGAAAAAACCAAAACAAAACAGTGGCTTTCTTTTTCTTTTTGGTTACTTTGAAATGGGAGTCATCAAAGCTACTATAACCATGGAAACTTTAGAAAATATGAAACAATCTGAAAAGATTCTACCAGTTTCTTATTTGTATGACTTTTTAAGGAAAAGCAATATATTTCAAATTTAATTTTTGTACAATACAAACTTAAATACAAAATTTAATATTTGTATTATATTGGGTATATTAAAATTCAAATGATAGAATATTAAGTTGAATGACTATAATAGTTAATAATTAATATTAAAACAAATATGTATTATGTTGGATGTACATTTTAAAATACTAGCATATTAGATTTATAATAACATATAGATTAATTTGAGAAAATTTAATTTCTGCTGTATTACCCAATAAAAAATACAAGAGTTCTGTAACTGAAATCAACTTACCATGCTTTTGCTTTACCAAGCTTACTCATTTTTTGGTAATATCAGATGACGAATTATATATTATGCCTTTACTATGAGGGTCTTTGAGAACTTAGGACTTACAGGTTATCCACAATAATGCCATATTGGTCTGTTATCAGTAAGAAAGGCATTTCATAAAAGTGAATTTTCTGGGTAATGGAATTTTGCTAAATATAACCACCAAACTTAAAAATTATTTTTATAAAAATCTGTTTTCTAAAACACTAAATATATGTGCGATTAAAAAAAAAAGCACTCTGAATAGGCAATTAACTTATATTTCATGACTATGTTATTTGTTTTTTTTTTTTTTAAGATTTTATTTATTTGAGAGAGAGAAAGAAGGGGAGGAGCAGAGGGAGAAGGACAAGCAGACTCCCGATGTGGAGCTCAAGCTCCTGACCCCAGATCATGACCTGAGCGGAAATTAAGAGTCTGATGCTCAACCAACTTAGTCACCCAGTCATCCCTTATTTGTTTGTTTTTATTTAAATTCCAGTTAGGTAGCATATTGCGTAATATTACTTTCAGGTGTACAATGTAGTGATTCAACACTTCCATATAGTCCTCAGTGCTCATCACAAGGGAGCCCCTTAGTCCCCATTGCCTATTTCACCCATTCTCGCACTGCATGGCTTTGTTATTTAATTAACATTGCTTATAATACTTTGCTAGAAAGTGTGTGTGTGTGTGCATGTGTGTGTTCCAGTATGAAAGACTAGACTTAAGCATGCTTTGGTGCTTTTATAATTCTTGAGCCTACTTTCTTCTATCCAACTACTGGCTGGCACAGTTCCACAGTTCTAGGTTCTGTAAGAATGACTTCTGCTCATGTCAAATTGGGCTTTTTCCAATATTCTGCCTTTAAAATGTTCCATACTTGGAAATCAAATAAAACTTGTGCTTAATACTGCACATAGATCAACTTAGCATCTCTGAATTCTAACTGTTGAAGGAAATTTCTATTACCACAAAGAATATACATTTTTTAGTAAATAGGCAGACAATCTGTTAGCTTTTTTGGATGTTAAAAATAATTTGGGGGGGTTCTGGCCTCTATTCTGAGTTACTGCTATAAAATCTCAAGATAATGAGATACTTGTATATATATGTTAGTCATTGTCACTCCACAAGGCAACTAGGCAGAAGCAGAACTTATTGTGCAAATAAATATTTGCACACAAGTTAAACAATTCTTATTTAAGTTACTACTGTTGTAAAAGGAGTCTTATGAATTTTTAGGGAACAAATCTGTCCTTTAGAAGTTTCAGGATCCTAAAAGGATAATGCACTTGAAAAAGAAAATAATAAAGCAGATGAACTGAACCAACAGTAAACACATGATAAGGAAAAACCTGCTAAAACTCACTGTTAGATGACATGCAACTCAGTTTTGGTCAATAAAATGAAAGCAAAAGTCTAATAAGGATTCTGGGAAATTTTCTGCTTTCTGATAAGAGAAATAGATTTCTTTTTCACTTTTTCACTGCCCCTTTTCCCTTCATCCTACCTTATGCATTGATCTACTATCTGATTTCTATCTGAAGCTAGACAATCATTTTGCAACAATGGAAGGAAAAAGTAAGTTGAGGGGAATCAGGAAGTTACTGTCACTGACTTCATTAAGTCACTGAAACTTGAACATGTGAACTGAAGTGAATACGTTCAGTAACTCTGTGCCCTGATTTACTGCAGACAATACTCTTAACTGATTAAAGCATTGGCTAGAGTTTGTTATAAATAGGGACAAAAACATTGCTTTTGTTTTTATTCTTTTTGAAATAAATTGTATATAAGCAGCTGCAGCATGCCATACATTCTGTATTCTGTGACTTAGAATTGATAATATTGGTAAAAGGACATTCAGTAGTTTGAGAAGGTATGTTTAAATATCAACTATGTCATTTTCTATTTTTGTAGCTTTGGGTAATCCAGATAGCCTCATGGGCCTACGTTCTTTTGTGGTTACTATTTGTACTTAGCAAATTAAATGCTGTAACACATATAAAACACACTGGAGAGTGCCTAGCACATACAGTCAATCCTCTATATCTTTTTTAAAGATCCTTTCTTTCTTTCTTTCTTTCTTTCTTTCTTTCTTTCTTTCTTTCTTCCTTTCTTTCTTATTTATTTGAGAGAGAGAGAGCAGGGGGAGGGGCAAAGGGAGAGAGAAACCTCAAGCAGACTCTCCGCTGAGTGTGGAGCTCCACGCAAAGCTTGATTCTAGGACCCTGCGATTATGACCTAAGTCAAAATTAAGAGTCAGATGCTTAACCAACTGAGCTACCCAGGCACCCCTCAATTATCAATATTTTTTATTTGTAGTTATTGTTATATATGTTAATTATTTTATAAACCATGTAAGAATGAATAAGTTAAAAAAAGGATTTCTTTAAATTATACCACCCTTTAAAGTTAAAATTTGGGGTGCCTGGGTGGCTCAGGCATTAAGGTTCTGCCTTCAGCTCAGGTCATGATCCCAGGATCCTGGGATTGTGTCCCACATTGGGCTCCCTGCTTGGCAGGAAGCCTCCTTCTCCCTCTCCCATCCCTCTGCTTGTATTCCCTCTCTTGCTGTGTCTTTCTCTGTAAAATAAATAAATAAAATCTTCTAAAAAATTAAAAAATAAAGCAAAAATTTACTGGATTTATTGGCATTTTTATGTGTTTACTGAGTATCTTTAAGTCCATCGGTTGCTGGTTATACAGAGATACTTAAAACATAATTCAGGAGATGTGGACTATCAGGGAAGATGAAACTGATAACAAAGCATATTAAACATGAAAATACATTTTTTAGAAAATACAATTTCAATTACAGAAGGAGTAAAGAGAGAAGTATACTTAACTTTCCTATACATACTAGGGGAGGGGTATCAGATATTTACACTGAATAGTAAAGGAAACTTAGGATAGAGGAATAAAGGAGAAAATGTCATTTCAGGCAGAGGGAGAGAATATACAGAGGTAAAGAGATGTACCACATGGTGGTATGTTTTGGAAAATAGAATCATTTATGCATGGCAGTATCAGAGGCTTATGTGGAGAAGTGGCAAGGATGAAACAGAACATATCCCCATAATCAGATTAGGAAAGTCCTTGTATAGCTCTCAAAGCTTAGATTCAAATCAGCGTAAAGAGTGGTTTTCAAATGATGTTTCACAAAATCCACTGATTCCACAGAAGCCTCAGGGCTTCTAGCTTATGTGTGAAAAAGAATGAACAGGTGCAGTCTTAGGATTCACTCCCCAGTTTAACCAATTTCTGTACTTTTTTGTTGGTGTTAAGAATGTATGCACACATGCAGTTACATAGCTAGGTACTGGCAGATGAGTGCTTTTCAAAATAAAGACCTGACCATCCACTGACATGGTTATATTTCCATATTTTCTATGCAAAAGTTTATTCTGGCAAGGGTATGAAGGGTATTCCTGTGAAAGGCGTTACTTATCAACATGAGAAACCAGATAATGTGGGCTTGAATAAAGCCTTGAAAATGAGAATGGAGAGGGGCTCACAGTTGTGATAGATGTAGGAGATGGAATCCATACTTTGGGAGACTTAATACAAAGATCTTCAAAATCTTTTCTTTCAGGCCTCCTAAAAATTAATTGTGAAAACTGTGATCTGTCCTTATAAATTTTTATATTGATTTTTTTTGTTGTTTGAAGTTTAAATAGTTACAAAGAAAGACTATCTGACATATTTTAAACACTGGCTTCTAAAAAAACTGTTCATTACTATAAAATGTATCTAGGGGCATCTGGGTGGCTTGGTTGGTTGAGTGTCTGCCTTTGGCTCAAGTCATGAACCCAGGATCTTGAGATCCAACCCCTCAGGGTCTCCCTGCTCAGTGAGGAGTCCCTCTTCCTCCCCCACCTCATGGTCTCTCTGGCTTTCTCTGCTCTCTCAAATAAATAAAAAATCTTTAAAATAATTAAAAAATAAAATGTATCTAGTAGAATCTAAATTCCATAGCAAGGTGATTCCAACCATTATTCACTGGAAATGAAATAAAAAATATTTTCTTTAACAGTTGTAAATTTTATTTCACTACTTTTACTCCTTGAATCTATCTTAATAAAAACTTATATATTTGAAAGTTTGGTTGGTCACTAGATCATGGTTTTTTTCCAACCTTCCAATTTACACTGAAATTTTTAAATACTTTTTTATTTTTGGTGGGCATAAGATCTTTAGTTCTATTCTTATTTTATTCTGTTCTATTTTACAGAATGAAATGATATTTCATCAAAAACCAACAAAAGGTACAAAGTTGCAGTTATGAAGGATGAATAAGTCTAGAGGTATGAAGTACAGGATGAAAGCTATAGCTCATAATACTGTATAGAATAGTGGAAATTTTCTGAGAGAGTAGATTTCAGTTGCTCTAATCACAAACACAAAAACATTATTATTATGAAAAGATAAATTATTTTGCTATATAACATATATCAAATCATCCTGTTGTACTTTTTATTTAATTTAAAAATAATGAGGGGCGCCTGGGTGGCTCAGTTGGTTAACCGACTGCCTTTGGCTCAGGTCATGATCCCGGAGACCCAGGATCGAGCCCCACACCGGGCTCCCTGCTCGGCAGGAAGCCTGCTTCTCCCTCTCTCACTCCCCCTGCTTGTGTTCCCCCTCTGGCTGTGCTTCTCTCTGTCAAATAAATAAAATGTTTAAAAAAATAAAATAAAAAAATAAAAATAATGAAAAGGGGTGCCTGGGTGACTCAGTGCGTTGGGATCGAGCCCCACATCAGGCTCTCCGCTCAGTAGGGAGCCTGTTTCCTCGGCTCTCTCTGCCTATTTGTGATCTCTCTCTCTGTCAAATTAATAAACAAAATCTCAAAAAAAAAAACAAGGAAAAGGAAAAAAGTAAATGAAAATATTTCTCTATGAGTGTAAGTGAATATTTATATTTAAAATTGAACTAGTGAAAAATTGTCATTGGATATGTACCTAAGAAGTTAATTTGTTTCTAAACTTGTGACTGCAATTATTTTGTCACTAAAAACTAACAGCACTTTAGAATTCTGATAGTAGAGCAAAACTGTGCTCTGTTAGAGATAAATTTTTTAAAAAATATTTTATTTATTTATCTGACAGAGAGAAACACATGAGAGAGGGAACACAAGCAGGGGGAGTGAGAGAGGGTGAAGTAGGCTTCCTGCCGAGCAGGGAGCCCGATGTGGGGCTCGAACCTGGGACTCCAGAATCAGGACGTGAGCTGAAGGCAGACACTTAACGACTGAGCAACCCCAGCACCCCTAGAAATATTTTTTTTTTTTTAACATTGCACCAATTCTTTAATTTCTGGACTATTTGGTTTTGGAGCAGGTTCTTTTTTTATTAAAATAAGGGAATACTCAACATATTCTAATAACAACATTTGTTTAATACAACTTTGTAAAATATCAGACATGACAAAATGACAGCTGCATGATCATTCTAAATAAAATATATATGTAGGCCCTTTTTAAAAAAATGATTTTATTTATTTGAGACAGACAGAGAACATGATCAGGGAGAGAAGAGCAGAGGGAGAGGAAGAACAAGAAGCAGACTCCCCACTGATCAAGGAACCTGATGTGGGGCTTCATCCCAGGACCCTGAAATCATGACTTGAGCTGATGGCAGATGTCTAACTGACTGAGCCAGCCAGGGGTCCCATGTTAGGACCTTCTAAATAAAAAACAATGATTTTTAAATTTTGGTTTGAGTACTTTTCTTTTTCATGTTTTCTTCTAAGGAGAAAAGTTGTTTCCGCAAAAGTTCAGAGAGGGAGGGGCTAATTCTTCATTTGCCATGACCCTTTCAATTACAAGTGATCATAAGGGACCAGATGAAAGACATAGCTTTGCTGAATACCCACTGTGCATCAGCCAACAGAGGAAAAGAAGACTTTCAAAAGCCAGTCCCAGCTCAAAGTCTCCAGTGGCTTGTCCCCGGAGAAATTCATTGCTTTAGGGTGCAAGGAAAAATAGGAAATCTGTCTATGTGATTGCTTTTCTTCCTGATGTGAGCAGGGAGCTGTCTAAGACTAAATAAAACCCACAGAGGTAGAGGTGTGTAATTTATGTGAGAATAAAACTGTAATGAGCTGCAGGAACTTATGAGCTAACTATCTGTACTTTTTGAATGGCTGTATTTTATACTGCTATCCCTCCTCCAAAAAAAGTCATAAAAATGGTAAAAGATAACTGAAGAATATTATTTGAACAAATTAAATGAAATTCTCAATAGCTAGACATAGTTCTTAAAGGATATTGTCTTTCACAAATTTAATTTGAGCAAGCAAGAATTCCTATTGGTGAAATTGATTTAATAAGCATGAATATCACCTGTGGTGAAAGATAGGTGCATATAGCATAAAATGTAAACTAGTGAAGCAGGAAAGAATATTTTAATACATACTGATAATTGAAAATTCATTCAAAATACAACAAGATGTGGTAGGATTTTATACACAGAGTTAGCAATAGGTGCAAATATCACAGGTTAATAGCTAAAAACAGTGGAATAGAGTTGGTGCCTGGATGGCTCAGTTGGTTAAGCAACTGCCTTCAGCTCAGGTCATGATCCTGGAGACCAGGGATCGAGCCCCACATTGGGCTTCCTGTTCAGCAGGAATCCTGCTTTTCCTTCTTTCACTCCCCTTGCTTGTGTTCCCTGTCTAGCTGTGTCTCTCTCTGTCAAATAAATAAAATCTTTAAAAAAATTTAAAAAAACACTGGAATAGAATGTGGACTCTGTTAATACTGTATATACTTGTTCATAAGTATTTAATTTCTACATTCAGCTCTGAAATATTCCAATCTGAAATAGTATTATTTTAAAGATATTTTAGCAAAATTAGACATATTTTCACATATTTCACTTAGAAAAATGTATGTTGTATTCATTGATGCTATTATCTATACCTCTTATAATAATTCTATTAAATATTTGAAAAATTAAAAAAAATCACATTTTCCTCTTCCTAATTAGCACCCATTCATGGTTTTGTGTGCACACGTGAGTGTGTGTGTGTATAAACATAAATAAATTGGATGCATGCATTCTACTTTGATTGGTTTGTTTTTAATTCTGGGTTTGGTTTCAATTCTATGATAACCAAAGACACTATGCAATGTGATATCTGACTTGTGGTAATTGTTAGTCTGAGTCCTTGCATTTAAACATCATTGGAGTTAACTGGAATCTTCCTCCATAAAACAATCCAACAAAATTCCACTTGATCAATTTCTTTTTAAAGATTTTTTAATTTATTTGACAGAAAGAAACACAGCCAGAGAAGGAACACAAGCAGGGGGAGTAAGAGAGGGAGAAGCAGGCTTCACGCCGAACAGGGAGCCCGATATGGGACTCGATTCTGGGTCTCCGGGATCATGACCTGAGCCAAAGGCAGTTGCTTAACCAACTGAGCCACCCAGGTGTCCCAAGATGTATAATCCTTTTAACATGTTCTTGAATTCAGTTTGCTAATATTTTATGGAGAATTCCAATCAGGAATTTTGCTATAGTTTTCTTATGGTATCCTTATCTGGCTTAGTGTCAAGGTAATTCTGGCTGCATAGAATGAATTAGACATGTTCACTCCTCCTTGATGTTTTGGAACAGTTTGAGGATTATTCTTTATATGTTTTGTAGAACTCTCCAGTGAAGACATTTGGTCCTGTAGTTCTTGCATTATGAGTTTGATTACTAATTTAATCTCTTGTAATTGGTCTGTTTAGATGCCCTTTTTTTTTTTTCCTGATTCAGTCTTCATAAGTTGTGTACTTCTAGGAATGTACCCATTTCTTCTAGGTTATGTAACTTTTTGGCAAAGAATTGTTCATAGAAGTCTCATAAGTGTATGCATTACTGTAGTATCAGTTGTAATGTCTCTTTTTTTTTAATTTGGGTATTGCTTCTTAGTCTAGCTAAAGGTTTGTCAAATTTATTTTTTCAGAGAAGTAGGTCTTAATTTCATTCCTCCTTTCTATTGTTCTTTTGGTCTCTGTTTATTTTCACTCTGATCTTTATTATTTCCTATCTTCTGCTAACTTTGTGCTTAAATTTGCCCTTCTTTTTCTAGTTCCTTGAGGGATAAAATTAGGTTGTTTAATTGAGACAATTTTAATTTCTTAAAACACACACTTACTGATATAAATTTTCCTCTCAGAACTGCTTTTGCTGCATCTCACAGTATTTGACGTCCATTTCCTTTTTTTTTTTTTTTGATTTTTTAAAAATTTTCCATTTGATTTCTTCTTTGATCTACTGGTTATTTAGGAATCTGTCTTTAGTTTCCATATTTCAATTTTTTCATGTTGATTTCTAGTTTCATTGTGGTCAGAAAACGTAGATAGTATGAATTCAATCTTTTTAAATTTCTACTATTTTTTTTTGTATATTACCACAAAGACACATCCTGGAGACTGTTTCATGTGCACTTGAGAAGAGTGTGTATATCTGCTGTTGGACAGAATGCTCTGTAGATGTCGTTAAGTCCATTTTCTTTAAAGTATGATTCATTTCCAATATTTCTTTCTTATTTTCTTTTTGGACCACTTAT
Organism: Spilogale gracilis; assembly: GCA_004023965.1. Lineage (NCBI taxonomy): Eukaryota > Metazoa > Chordata > Mammalia > Carnivora > Mephitidae > Spilogale > Spilogale gracilis. The sequence continues at coordinate 30,121 of PITA01002210.1, forward strand.
CTATTGCTGATAGTGGAGTACTGAAGTCCTCTATTATTATTGTTTTGTTGTCTATTTCTCCCTTAATATCTGTTAGTATTTGCCTAATACATTTCAGTGCTTGGATGTTGGGAATGATTATATTTACAACAGTTACATCTTCTTAGTGTATTGGTCCTTTTATCATTATATAATGGCTTCTTTGCCTCTTGTTACCCTTTTTAGCATGAAATTTATTTTGTCTGGTACAAGTATGGCTACACTCACCTTCTGTTTTCCATTTGCTTGGAATATTATCTCTCAGCTTTTCACTTTGAGTCTATGTGTGTATTTTGAGCTGAAATTCGTCTCCCATAGGCAGCATATAGTTAAGTCTTTTTAAAAATCTATCCAGCCACTCTGTGCATTTTGATTGGTGAGTTCCACCCATTTATATTTAGGTGAGTTCCATCTATTTATATTGGTAAGTTCCATCCATTTGTATTTAGGGACAATACCAACAGGTTGGTAATTAGGAGCTTTCCTCTTGCTTTCCAGGAGGTGGAGCTATAGCACAAGTTTTTGGTTTCTCCTACCGGCGCTGACTGAGCATTAAGGTGGGAAGCATCTGCATTAAAAAACAAACAAACAAAAGCTCTCCCCCCATAGAAATTCTTTTTAAAGGTGGAGCAGAGTGGGGTAGGTATGTGCTTGGCACTTGTGGTTTTGGATGTACACACAGCTCAGTAGGGAGATCCTCCAGTTGGAGGCGGGGGTTTGTTTGCTGCAGTTCCTTAGGCAGTCCTCCTGCCAGAATCCTGGATCCAGCAGCACTCAGTACTCTTATCTTCCTTCTTTTTTTGCTTTCTCTGCCCCAAGTCACTGTGATTTCTCCTCAGAAACAACAGGTCCCTCTACGAGGGCACGAGCAGCGAGGTAGACTCCCACTTAGCACCTTCACTGTCCGCTTCTACCATAATGGTGATGTTGGCTCACTCTCTCTGCCTACCTTGCTACTGCTTCCATCACCTATACACCTCGGTTGCGGTTCCCTTGACCGCAAGACTCCTCTGAGGTAGAATCCTCTCCTTCAGGTGCATAGATGGATGGAGTTCTCTAGGTCCTGGTGTGCTGTGCAGAAGTGAGATTTTGCAGGGGCAAGGGAGTGATTGTTTGTTTGCTTGGTAACAGATATCTGACTAGTTGTAAATGGGAGAAAGTTAAAAAAAAAAAAAAAGGACAACTCACAATGCTCCAATGCTGACTTCACTCTCCAGTACAATTATGATCCCTTAAAGCTTTCATGGGGAAACAGACATTAAGCAACTCCCAAATAATATAAATTGTGAAACTGAAAACCTAAAATTAAATATATAGGAAAAAAACCCTTTCAATGGGTAGCTCAAGATTCTCAGATGGGCCTCATTTGGCCATACAACCACTAACTGTGTTATTCATCTATAGTTTTCTTGGCTAAGAGTTACTTGTATGTGTTCCTTGGAAACTAGACTTTTAAAAGTTACATACCAATGGATTTTAAAGAGTAAATAGTTATAAACATTGAAAAAAAAATTGTGGTAGTTAGTAAGAAACTTTCCATACAGTTTACCAGTTACAAAGTATGTTAAATGGGGGCAATGATCTCTGGTCCGTTCCTTCCTGAGAGCTCTGTATTATCACTTTGGTATTGCTCAATAAACCTTGCTTTGCTGCCCACCACTCTGGTCTACCTCTTCATTCTTTAAAGTGGTGTGACCAAGAACCATGGTCACCAAGGGAAAAAAATCCTGTAACATTTTGGGAACTCATTAGGATCTCCAGCATCATTGATAACTAACCATAAGTAGTGGGCAGCAAATCTCTCTGTCTCCCTCTGTCTCTCCCCATTTTGTTTGTGGAAACAATGGGTACCCATCAGCCATGTAAGAGCAATTAGCACAGCTGCCATTTTCAAGTCTTGGGTGGCTCTCTGGCCTCCTTTCTCACGGATCCACCAACAGAAGTTGGGAATATAAGGTGGTGAGGATGCAGAACTCCTTTCAGGGCAGATCACCAGATATGATGGAACTAGGGAAAATTGAGCAGCATTGAGGGGCCTGACCAATGTTACCCTTTGGCAGACACCTGAAAGTTCTTGGAGGGACCTAGATCCTTACTTTTCCATCTGGGCATCCAGACAGAAACCCCTCTACTACTCTTTTCTGGGCTTATTCCTTCCCTAGGAGAATGAATGGGAAAGCCCAGGACAGTTTCCCAGATATTCTCTTGTAAGTGGTTGAGGTAGCATCCAAGGTGGCATCATTCACAGTTGTCTATTATGAATAAAGGTCATCAAACTCCAAATGATGGTTCAGATGGAGCCCTACATAGAAGTCATCTACAGGGGACCACTTGATGTATCCAGATAAGAGGAACTTTGACTGCCACCACATCCAATGCCCCTGACCAACAGGAAGTAGCTATGATCAGTTGTCACCCTTCTTCCCTAACAACAGTTAAGGTTACCTCTGCAGAGGGGGTAATGATGAAGGGTAGTTAGAAGGCAGGTAGCCAGGGATAAGTCTCCCTAGCTTCCCACCCTAAGAATAAACCACACTTAAAAGGATTTTACACTACTCTGGCAGGCTTGTGATAAAAACCTGGTTGGATGACAGGTGGAGGGAGGGTTAATCAGATTAAAACAGTCCGCCAACAAAGCCATAAAACCCCTTAGACTTTGGGAGTTTTGTATTATCACTCTGCTATCATCCAATAAGCCTTCCTTTGCCGCCTAAAACAAAACAAAAGTATGTTACCTAGAAGATTAATACTGTAAAATTAATCTAAATAAAATAAAAATTTACAATGAGAGTATAAGCAAGCAACATTTTGTCAGAGGAGTAGAAACAGGAGAAAGCAAATTAATTTTTAAAAGCAACTAATGAAATTCAAACATAAAAACATTAGACATTAAGCAACAAGCTCTCGTTCCTCATGTAAAAAGTAAAAGTAGGTAGAGTAGTACATAAAACTTTGTAGCGTATATCTTTCTCTAGTTTTTCTTAGACTTTGCAAAAATAAACAATGCAGAATTCTTTCTGTATTACTGAAAATTTTAATTCTTTAGTGTTTGTTCAAAATAAGTGAATGGTGTTTCTCACCATAATAAAACCATATGGATTTGGGTACAAACTCACCCAGGAATAACGTCTGTGAAGTTAAGAGCAGAAGGACCTTCCCCAAGGGTTTGAAACTTTTAAATCTGAGATCTCTACAAGCAGCAAAAGAAGATACAACAATAACTGAGATTACAATTTTCATCACCCATATAAATGGTGATCTAAAGTGAAATTAAACATTTTGTTTTATTTATTTATTTTTAAAGATTTTATTTCTTCACCTGACAGAGAGAAACACAGCGGGAGAGGGAACACAAGCAGGGGGAGTGAGAGAGGGAAGAGCTGGCTTCCCACTGAGCCCAAGACTCCAAGATCATGACCTGAGCCAAAGGCAGACACTTAACGACTGAGCCACCCAGATGCCCCAGATGAAATAGTTTAAAAAGGAGGGCTGTTTTATTTTGAAAAATAAAATAATTTTAAAATTTATTTTTAATTAGTATTTAAGATTTATTTAGAAAAATTTTTTGTTTTGCTTTGGTTCAAAGTAAAATCCATAACCGATATAAATCTTATTATTACTTAGGAAAAGATATACCAAAATTATGCAAAAAATAAATATTCTGTTACTAAGTAATTTAAGACAAGTGTATTAAGTTTGCTGCCACTTTCCTTATCACTAATGTTTCAGCTATTTCTATGTTATATTCTGTGAATTTTACTTTTTAGGGAATGCGGTCACTGATTGGTGGTAAAAAGTATGTGTTAGAATAGTAGATTATCAGGAATCTTAATTGTAAGGTGAGCAAAATTGATTTTAGACCCAGGTACTAATTGTGATGTTGATGACAAAGTGAGCAAGCAGGGCATAGAAAAATGCCAAGACCAGATTGAGAAAAAGACTGATATATTCAAAGCCTTGGTCCTTAAAGCTGCTAACTTGAAGGATTCTCACAGTTCACAGGAAAAAGGCTATAGCAATACTGTCACAGGGGATGGGACTTGTTAGGGACAGCTTGTGAATAAGAACAGCTGCACAAATTATAGATGTTTGATACTCTGTATCTTTGCAAGATGCATCCAAACTGGAAACAGTAAATGGAAATAATGGGTATATCAAAATACTTTTAATATGTTTTATTTTGGGGTAAGAAGTTTTAACCATAACGAAGAATCCAAAATAAAACATGGAAGACTGATAGAACTAATATATGCACTGGGTTGAATACTGTCTGCCCCAAAAGAGGTATGTCCATCTGGAACCTCAGAATATTATTTTATTTGGAATAAGGTTATTTGTAGATACAACTGAAACCATACTAGATTACAATGGACCCTAAATTCAATGATGCATTTTGATAAAAGACAACAGGGAAAGACGCAGAGGCGAAGGCCATGTGAAGACAGAGGCAGAGGGGAGACTTAAGCTACCACAAGCCAAGAAATGCCAACAGCCACCAGAGGCTAGACGAGGCACAGAGAGATTCTCCCCTAGGGGTTCCAGAAGGAAGGAGTGTCACCCTGCTAACACTTTAATTTCAGACATCCAATCTCCAGAACCAAAAGACAGTAAATTTCTGTTGTTCAAGCCACTAAATCTGTGGTAATTTGTTATAGCAGCCGTAGGAAACTAACACACAATATAAAAGTGCGAAATATCCCATAATATTATAGTTAATAATTAAAGGCAAATAAATTATATCATGTCTTTCATCCCAGAAACAATGTACTCAAAATAATAGGAAAAAATAGAAAATACTTAAACCCAAAAATGTATTTTTAAATGAATTATTATAGAATGGTTTGTGTGAAACTAAATTGCTTCTATTTAGAGTGGTCTCTAATGGCTGCTGTGCATATAGAAATATATTCCTTATTCCACACCGTAGGTAAGGAATTATGGAGTTTCATTTTGGGTTTTGGTGGTTGCTTTTTTGTTTTTTTAATATTTGGTCCTCACTGAAGCATTCAGAGAAAAACTGTCTATTTTATATACAGTTATCCACTAATCAACATGACTCTATATGTCAGTCTCTCTCAAACAATAATTTTCTTTCTTATTTTTCATAAAATAATAATATCTTAGACTCCTATTTAGATCACATTAATGCACTGATGGATAATCTAAATATATCTCCTGTGGATGGTCTAGCTCTATAGTACAGTTCTCCTAACATCACATATGATATTCTCCTTTGCTCATTTTATCCCACTCCCACTGGTCCCCTCACTGTTCCGTGAGCAGAGAAGACACATTCTTTCTGAGGCTATTCCTTTTTAAAAGGTGCTAAGGCTCTCCAGGTAGATGTCATGCCCTCCACCCTACCTCTTTTAAACTCTTGATTAAATATTGCCTATTTAAAATTCCAAACTCCTTCTCCTCTGTGTCTCCTTTTTATGTTTACATTATTTCCATCTTACTGCTTTTTGACATGTGGTATATAATTTACTTATATAGTCATCATATGCATCCCCTCCCACTGAAATGCAGTCTACCTGCATGAATGTTGGCATTTTGTCTTATTAAATACTGTTTTTTCAATGCTTAAAACAGCATTTGGTACATAGTAGGCCATCTAAAATACTACTTGAGAAAATGAATAAAATTGTACAATTCCTGAACCATGCTTCATGTGTTTCTAATATCAGAATGCATCTATCCAGTTCAAGCAAAAGAATGAATGGCTATGCTCTTGGATACAACACGTGTGTATGTGCTAAATGTAGCCTATTGACCCTCCTATCCTGTATTTTCCCTAGTATGGCTTCTCTCTTGCCATCTTCTCAGAATGATTTTGATTATTATTCATTAAAAGGAGGTTCTTATGTAATATTTGGAAGACTGATAATGATGAGAAAACAATATCCTTCAGTAGTATTTACAGACATGTACAAGGAGGGTGCACAGTTTCCATTTGCATCATGTGCACTACTTGTTTCAATGCCAAAGAGGACAGCTGAAATCATTGCTGGTTTTCTGCAATTCTTCTAATTTTTGATTTCTTAATTTCTAGCCACAGCTGTTTTTTCACTCACCCTCTCAAACATTTCACAATAACAAAAGTCCATAAAATAATTTACTTCTATGGCCTTGTAACATTTATGTAGAAATATCACCACACAATATTTTACTTTCTTTTCACATCCCCTTGTATAAATGAATGAAGAGAAAATAAAACCATGCTAATTGATAATAGTACAAATTAATGATCTTGAACTTTACATACACCAATAATTCTGCCAGGGTACTGAGTCTGTTCTCTCAGATTCCTAGATAATGGTTTCACCGTCTTTTTACTAAGAATAGTGAAATACTTAATTCAAGGGAAAACTGATGCCCATCACAACTTATACTGTCCTACCAACAATACTCTCCATTTCACCTAAAACCAAAGTTGAAATATACTTTGCCCTGTGTAGATCCAGTCCTTTCCCTTATGGGGTCTCTTCTACTCAAGGATGTCATTCCAGAAAATCACCCCTCCCTCATCTATATTTTAATTTTTTTGTTTCTACCAATACTTTGCATATAAACACAGTAATACAATATCCACCTTGAAAAAATCTTCTCCTGTCCTATGGCATCTTAGATACATACAGGTATCTTTGCATCTCTAGTAAAACAGAAACAAGCAAAAATCCACCTCCTTGAAAAGTGGTTTACATCTGCTATCTCAATTTGTTCTTGTGAAATTTTCTCTTAAACCTAGATCAATTAGATTTTTGTATCCTACACCTGACAGTTGCTCTTATCCCAAACCATGACATCTACACTGTTTCTTTTTTAAGCTTTTTTTTTTTTTTAGATTGATTTATTATTTGAGAGAGAGAGAGAGAGAGAGGGAAGGTGAGAGCGAGCACGAGCTCACATGGGAAGGAGAGGCAGAGGGAGAGGGAGAGAGAATCTTCAAGATGGAGTACTGAGCATCGAGTCCACTGTGGGGCTCAGTCTCATAAACCTGAGATCATGACCTGAGCCAAAATCAGGAGTGGTACATTCAAACAACTGAGCCACCCAGGCACCCTGACATCCACCGTGTTAAATCCAGTGGTCAGTTCTCAGCTCTTACTTTTCCTGACTATTAGAGCATTTAGAGCAGATGGTATCTCCCTCCTTCTGTCTCTCTTTTTTATTTGATTTCCAAGATATTAAATTTTTGGTTTTTGTCCTCCATGATGACACTTTCTTAGTTTTCTTTTCTGGTTCATTTCCTTCTGTATTCATTAAAGTTTGAAAACTCAGAGGACAATCCTTATAACTCTTAATATCTATATTTGCTCTATTGGTAATCTCATTCTGTTCCAGGTCTTTATCTATTTATTTTAAAAAAGATTTTATTTATTTATTTGACAGAGAGATCACAAGTAGGCAGAGAGGCAGGCAGAGAGAGAGAGGACGAAGCAGGCTCCCTGCCGAGCAAGAGAGCCCGATGCAGGCCTCGATCCCAGGACCCTGAGATCATGACCTGAGATAAAGGCAGAGGCTTTAGCCCAGTGAGCCACCTAGGCACCCCTGTACCAGGTCTTTAAATGCTATCTGTATTCTATTAACTCCTGTATTTTATCTCTAGCCAAGACCTCTCATCCAATCTCTATATCCACATATTCACCCCTGTACCAGGTCTTTAAATGCTATCTGTATTCTATTAACTCCTGTATTTTATCTCTAGCCAAGACCTCTCATCCAATCTCTATATCCACATATTTCGATGGCTGCTCAACAATTTCACTTTAAAATCAAATAGACAACTCAATAGCAACATGTCTAAAACTGGAGTCCCATCTTCCACACAATCTCCACATGTATCTTTTCTTATGTCACTTTATGGCAATTCAACCTTCCAGAAAAAATCCTTTGAGTTATTCTTGACTATTCCCTTAATCTCAAAATGAATCTACCAGAAAACCCTGCAGACTCTACCTTCCAAATATATTTGGAATCCAGCCACTCTTTTTTTGTTTAATATTTTATTTATTTATTTGACAGAAAGAAGCACAGCTAGAGAGGTAACACAAACAGGGGGAGTGAGAGAGGGAGAAGCAGGCTTCCTGCCTAGCAGGAAGCCCGATGCGGGACTTGATCCCGGTCTCCAGGATCATGACCTGAATTGAAGGCAGTAGCTTAACCAACTGAGCCACCCAGGCGCCCCTGGAATCCAACCACTTTATCCTATCGAGACACTATAATGTCTAATCTGAATTACTATCATAGCCACCTGGTATTTTTTTCTCATTCTTCCCTTGTCTTCTTTCCCCACAGTCTAGCTTACCTTGCCTGATTACTTTTAAAACACATGTTAACTTTTATCAGAACTCTTCAGTGGCTTCATACTTAACTTTAGGTAAAATCCAAAATCCTTACAATTTTGTAAATCTCCCACATTTTATGAACTCAAACCCCTATAAGCATCTGATCTTATTTATCTGTCACCACCACCAGCACCCACCATACAAACAGAGCTTCCTTCCTGTTGTTTGAACATGTCTGGTGCACCCAGGTCTTAAAAGATAACAACTGTTCTCTCTGCTTTGAATACTCTTCCAAAATCTTCTTGGTCAATTCCCTCACTTCCTTTGAAGTTTGCTCAGATCTCTCATTGTTCAGTGAAGAACACCCTATTTTCTCTAATTAACATTGCAACACCCTCTGTCTGTTTATTTTACTCTTTTTTTTTTTGTAGCACTTATCACCTTTAGCATATAATATAGTTTAATTATTGTCCATACTTTCCTGTTTTTCTCTGTTTTACCTGCTAGAATGGAGGATCCAGTAATATTTTCCTTGCATGTACAGTGATGTACAGAAAACACAGAGAATAGTACCTGACTCACTGTAACTACTGAATAAACACTTTTGAATAAATAAACTAAATGAATAAATGAAACTTCCCTAATCCCTGCAGGAGACTCAGAACGCAAGCTTATAAATATTAAGTGGAGCACTTTCTGTACACTAGTCTCCTAAATGAGGATGATAAATAAATGAAGAAGATATTTTCCTCCAAGCTGCTAATGATATAATAACATTCACATCTGTAAAATTAAAAACTCCATTTCAGGGACGCCTGGGTGGCTCAGTGGTTAAGCCTCTGCCTTCGGCTCAGGTCATGATCCCAGGGTCCTGGGATTGAGCCCCGCGTCAGACTGCCTGCTGCTTGGAAGGAAGCTTGCTTCTCCCTCTCTCACTCCCCCTGCCTGTGTTTCCTCTCTGGCTGTGTTTCTCTTTGTCAAATAAATAAAATCTTAAAACAAACAAACAATCAACTCCATTTCAAGGTAAAATGCTGACAGAAGATAATAGAGCTACAGAACTTTAATCAGAAATGGAAGCAAAGGTGTTCCATGTTAAGGGCAGTAACATGGACCAAGAGTCTAAAGTAAAGAGTATCTGTCATGGGTGATACATTTGTCAAGATCTTTAACATATTGTCAAATATTTTAGAGTATCTACAGTGAGACAGAAACTAGGCTGGATTCTAGAGAAGTGCAGATGAATACTACTGACTTAATGTTTTTAATATTGTGACAACATTTCAACTAGTATCCCAAGTATTTATTATGAGATTGATAACATTTAATTTTCTTCTCTTGAAATTGTATATACAACATAGCCATGAATGACGAGACTTTTAGGAAGGTTGTAATGTCAAGAGTTCTTAGATTTTATAGGCACAAACCAAACACACATAAGTAGTATGGATAACTGATAAAAACATATCCCAAAGATATATTGTTGTATTTCAGTGAAGGGTCTGAATCTTCTATATCAGCGTGGAATGAACTGAATGTGACATGCCCAAGAGGCTTACTAGGGAAGTGTACTCAAGGAAAGCAGACCATTTCACACATGACCTCACCATCCACACAAGACAGAGCAGACACACCCAGATTCGTCTCAGCTTACTCACTGGGGTGCTTACATTGGGGATATTATGGCTGTGGCAATGGCTTTCTACAATTTGGGAGGCAAAAAATTACCGGGATTGTGTCAGCACATCATAAAATTCAAAACGCAATAGGCTAAATGTTTTAGTTTGAGCCAGGTTTTATCTTTACCTCTACCAAAGAAAACTGATAGAAACATTAAGGGCATACACATCCCTGATACATAGTAGGCCTTGAAGACTTGTTTATTCTCTCTCCCCCTAACAAAGTAGATATTCTGAGTTACCTTAAAAAAATACGTGTGTTATATATACATACAAATGTGTATATATAACACATGTTATAACATGTGATTAGAAAAGTAACCAAGAATTTAAGAATAGGTCTTAGACTCATAAATGATACTATGACAGTGTGCCTTTGTTTGCCTTTTGAAAACAGTTATCTGTAAAGTATCAACCTTACATATAAATGCTATTATTTCTAATTCTACCTAAAAATGCTTCCTCTGAGGAAAAAATGGGTAGTATTGCTCATGGAAGAAAAATAACATGAAGGAAATGTCAGGTCTCAGAGTGGTAATTCGGGCTTCTTCTGCTGCCTGGCTTCCACATGACCTTGAGCAATGCCTTGCTTCTCTGGGCCTTAATTTATCCATTTCTAAGTGAGCATAAAACCACTAGCTCAGAAGACTGTTGTGAGAAAACTCTAATAAATATGCACTTTTCAAAAATGCTGTGTAAATGTTAAACAGAGTAAAATATGTCTCGTTTCCATTACATTTATGGGAGCTGCATGCGTGGGTTCTTCCTTAATGAAGAGCACCTCACTGAGCTTTGGCAACCTTTTCAAATACCATAGAGGCAATCCTTTTATTTATGTGAATGCAAGATATGTCTCTTATTCACACAGAGAAGCAACTTGATCATTCAATATATATTTTGCTATATATACATATATATGTGAAATCTGTTCAAAACTGCTGTTAAAGTAAAGGATATAGAATTCTATTTTGCAGAATAAAATATATTTCACATTTGGATATAACTACCTATATTCTAATTTATTTGTTTTTAGGGAGATTTTAGAAAAAAATTAACTCTATCTTAGTGGACTTGAGTAGAAGTAGGCATAGATGTGGAGACTATGCTCTAGGTTACATTAATTACATGTTTTCTTATTTTAATAAGAAACTTAACTGGGCTAGGCTTGTTGAAGTGGCATATCCACTCATACAAAGGTGAAATATTTTTAATAAATTCTTTAATATTCTCTGCTTTGAATTAAAATTGAATTAATGGCGGGTGCCTGGGTGGCTCAGTCAATTAAGCATCTGCCTTCAGCTCAGGAACGAGCCCCACATTGGGCTCCCTGGTCACCAGGGAGTCTGCTTCTCCCTCTGCCTCTGACCACCATCCCTGCCCTGTCAGCTCATGCTCTCTCTCTCGAATAAATAAATAAAATCTTTAAAAATAAAATTAACTTAATGAAGTAAAGTTATAAAATATAATGATTTGACCTTTCCAAAATCCTATTGGCTGAATATAGACAGGCATTATATATACACATAAGCCTCCATTTGCACATCCTATATATCTTAGAAGAGGGTCTAAATCAGGCTATAAATATGAAAATTCAACATATCATTATTTTTCATTTAAAGGCTAGAAATAAAATATTGTTGACTCTAATGATACCAAGCATGTGAAGCATGTAATTTTAACACTTTGGTGACATTATTTTTATTTTTTTTTATTTCTGGCAGACCGACATACTCCTAAAATGTTGAGACCATAAGAGACAGTAATTTAGTTTAGTGATTCTCAAAATGGACTGCTCATTTCAATTGCTCTGAAATTCAAAACAGTGTTAATATAGTTTACTGGACACTATTTTATTCTATAGATCTGAGTTGGGCCTTTAAAAAATCAGTTCCTCAATGACTCTGTTGTGTAATCCACAGATTTCTGCGACAGAAATCATTACTCGAATAAGCATGTTAGTTAATAAAGAAGAAAAATGAGTTCTAGAAAGGTTGAGTAATTTAGCTAAAATGTACAGCTAACTGGTAGAGCCAAGTCTAAAGTCCTAGTATCTAGGGACAAAGGGTAAGAAACAAAATATGCTTCTAAGCTGAAAATTCTCTAAGTTTCAATTCTATAAATAAATTAGTGTTCAGCGTTTTTCAACTCCATATGTGCGGACATGTTTGTATGTTTGTGTGCTTTGGATTTTACTTTTTCCCTCTATCTTGTTCGTGTTCCCCTAATTTTGCATCCATGAGATTGCTTCTTTAAAGAAATTGATTGCACCTAAGTTTAACCTTATTTTGTGTGGAGTTAATACTCTTATTCTGAAAATGTTGAAAGTAATCTTTGGATAAAAAATAAGCCTCTTTATCATTTTCTAAGGAGTCTTACAGGAGCTGAACACCAGAGTGGTTGGCTAAGAGGCATGATACACATGTTGTGAGTGAGGACAGAATGCTGAGACTGGAAAAACATTCAGGCTCCTGAGAGCTATATATTTATGGAAAGGATCCAGAAGGACACATTAGTATCAGAAAGGCTTAAGGTGGACACTGTATCAGAATTTTTGTTAATAGTATATCAATTATGTTATTATTTATTCTTATCTATAGCAGGAGGATGATTGTTCATTAGGTTGGATGTCATGTTCAACAACTATCATCCAATATATCTTTCAAAGGTCAGATATTCTGTACAGTTAAAGAAATAAACATGGACGCTATCCTCAGAGATTTTCTTAGAACATTCTAAACATTATATAGTTTTCTAATTTTAAATTAGTCTTGATAAACATGTATGCTACATGTTTATATTCCTCACTAGAAAGTCAGAGTCATTTGCATGGCAAATAAGAAAAAGTAAATAGATATATAACATATATATATAGCTTATCATATATATTTTCAACCTGTATATATTATATTGTTCATCAAGAATATATAATATCAGCACCAACAAAAATGTCTATATTCAACCTAAGCCCCTTTTTTGACCACTGAATTTGTACAGTATATTTAATTGCCCATTTTTCATATTCACTCAAATGTCTAAAAAGCATTTCAAACTATTTAGCAGAGTAAGTTTTTGATATGTTAATTTATGCTTCTTTTTGCTTTTACCATGAATTGGCCTACTTCCCATCCCACCTTTCAAGCAAAGATGCATATTACCTAAAGTGAAGGATGAGACAAGCAAAAAGACCAAATCAATGCTGAGTTCTCTTTCAATTTTGTGTTCAGTTTGTAAAACTTGGGTGTATATTTAAAATGTGTGAATAAAGAATAGGCAAAACACTGAGATTTTCCCAGGAAATACTACTCCCCAAATAAAAATTGCCCTGGGTTAAATAGATTTCATATTTGGGTATGAAGGGAAGCATTGTGGATTCCAGATCTACATTCTAATTCATTTGATTGAAAGTAAACTGAAAGTTGGGCCTTCGAGAGGCATTTGGCACTCTACTACTGCATGTCAGCCAGAGAAGGTATCAGGACACCACAGAGGAAATAGAGGTGTGCAGAATCAGAAGGCAGAAGCCACGTGAAGCCTGGTAGAGATTTCTGACTTACCTCTACAAAAATCACTCTCTCACCCCTCTCAGATAATTAATTAATCCTACTCATTTTCAGAACTTAGTTACACAGTGACTTCTTTATAAATGTCCTCTGTTAATAAGCTCTCAAGTACTTTACTTTTTAGCACTTATATTACATTTAAAATTAGAAAATTATTTGAATGATTTTATGATAATGTCTATTTTTAAGATAATGTCTTCTCTCATACCGTGAAAACTCTATGAGAGTAGGGTCTTGTTGATTATTTGTTTAGAGCCTAATGCATAGTAGGTGGTCAATAAATAATTTTTCAAAGAACAAATGAATGAAATATTATCATCATAACTCACATTGTACACTGTTCACAGTTGTGTTGTGGTTGGGCCAAAAGAGCTTAAGAACATACCCATATATCTAGAAAAAATATCTTATTTTTTGTGTCCATCAATCTTGAGGGCAGCTACTTGAGGACCTTCCTCCTGCTTCATTCTGAGATATATTAATCTCACAAAGCCAATTTCTTATGTCCACCTGAGTTAAAATTGATAAAACCAAAGACAATAAAGGCCATTCCCAAACTCAATCACGGATGAAGTATATTTCATATGATCTTAAAAGCTCATGGGGCGCCTGGGTGGCTCAGTTGGTTGAGCGACTGCCTTCGGCTTAGGTCAGGATCCCGGAGACCCGGGATAGAGCCCCACATCGGGCTCCCGCTCGGCAGAAGCCTGCTTCTCCCTCTCTCACTCCTCCTGCTTGTGTTCCCTCTCTGGCTGTGTTTCATTAATCTTTAGAGTATCACATTCTACTACAAACCTTTAAGAACTCTCAATTCTTAAAAACAATTCACCTCTAATAAATTAATGAAAAATTTTTCACAATACAATGTCATTCTCATTTTCATAACTCTCTGAATAATATGAAGTATTATCACACCCACTGCCATTTTAATGATAAGGATACCAAAGTTTAATGGGGTCAAATCACATGTACAAGACTGTACAAGATGTATGTGGTAGAGCTAAAATCTAAACCAGTTTTACAATGTTAAATATAATTTTTCAATTTCATCATAATTCTCTCCTATAAAAGACATGCTATACTAAATACTGATAACTTTTAGAGCTAGGCATTGCCAATAAATAAACCATATCCACAATCATTCTTTGAGGGGCACCTGGGTGACTCAGTCAGTTAAGCATCTGCCTTTGGCTCAGGTCATGATCCCAGGGGCCTTGGATTGAGTCCCACATCAGGCTCCCTTCTCAGTGAGTGTCTGAGTCTCTCTCTCCCTCTGCTTTTCCCCCAACTTGTGCTCTCTGGCTCTATTTCTCTGTCAAATAAATAAATCATATTTAATTTTTTTTTCTTTGGTATTTTTATTATTTATTATTTTATTGTTATTTATTATTATTTATCAGTTATTATTTATCTGCAGTTTTGTCAATAGGCTCGTATCTAACTCTATACATGCATATATAAGAGATTCTGGAGCTAAAATTTTACGTATCTACATTAAACATCATTTAGTATGCATGAAGCAGCTAAGGCCCCAAGTGAACATGTCCAACCTATCCCACTGCCAAACACCTATTTGGCAGCTTAGCAGATACTAGTATTTATTTTTCTAACATGTTTCTACTGTATGTAAATTTTCAAGCAATTGTGTTATCTATGAGAATGGCCTAAGAGAGTGCTTCTCAACATTACTTCACCTAGGCGGTTTTTGATAAAGACCTAAGCCCAGGAACAATGAATCAAACCACTGAGTGAGGTTGGCATCAATATTTTTATGAAGTTCCACAAGTTCACCCTAAAGTGTAGCATGGGTGAAAAATCTACAGTTTAAAAACTACCTAGTTGCCAAATGTCTTGAGCATTCAAACTTCAGCTTTCTCTATTAACTGCTAAATTCCATGTTTCTTTCCCATTTCCTTCATAAATGTCATTTCCTACTATTCCTTCAATGAGTTGAGTATTTATGTGTGTGTATTTATGTGTGTATGTATGGGTGTGTGTTTAAGCTCAACCACATCTGTGTAAAGGAGAACATGGTTTACCTTTCTAACATACTGTATGAATAGGGAATAGAGGCAAAATCCTGCTTTAGGCATTTGTATGAATGACTACAAATGAAACTGAAAATGACTTGAATTTAAAAATCTTGTCATTCTTGCCCAAAATTTTTATATCTAAACTATCAGAAATAGGTATGTCATTATAAATTTATAGGTGAAGTAAGAGAATGCTATTTCATTTTGATGTGTTTACTCTACTTGCCATTCTCCACATGTTCTTTAAGGTAAGGAATTATAATGCAGTTACTTGTTTAAAATGCGTATTAACAGTTATAACTATATATATATATATTTTTTTTAATTTCTCTTTTTATGCATCAACTCATTTCCATCAGTGAAATTTAGCTTTCTCCTTACTTAGGAATGTCTGCAGGGCAAATGATTAACCAAGTCTGAATGTAATTTGCCCCATAGTGAATACATTAATAAGATGAATAATAATAATAATAACCAAAAAAAGGAATACACCAAGGTAAATTATACTGTGAATATACATGAGCCCAAAAGTAATCTGTTTTGATAAAATACATGCAATGGCATTAAAGAAATCTTTGTCTTTATATGGCATGTGATTATTATCTCAATATATTAAGTACAGATAATCAGGTATTTTTATTTTCTCTAAGTTTTGCTAATGATCTCATGGTGAACCATTTGTATGAGTTTATGGTTAAAACTCTAGATGTATATAAATGCTAAAAAAATAAAAGTCCAGATTATGGATCGTAATTGTTTTAAGAAGAAGTATCAAAATTAAAAGCTATGCATTTGGTAGCTACACTATTCTGCTTCAATGGGAAATAAAGCTTGCCCTCCTAAAGTAAATATGCTAAGGTACTCTTCATTTCACTAATTTACAAATGAAGAATAAACTGAAGAGTAGTAAATGTGTTCAAATTCATAGTTATAATTATACATGTCTTCATAAAATAAAAAGACTTTCATATTTTGGCTTTGATTTCCATATTTAACTTTCTGCAAAACATATTTTGAAAAAAATATTTACAACCTAGTTATATAAGTTTATAATGTTTATAATATATTCAGAATAAATTTATGAGCTCTTTTTATCATGAGCTTATAAAAATCATGGAACATCAACCCACTGGGTTGGAAATATTGACAAAATATCAAAACTGTCTTCATTTACTACAGGATTCTGCTTTCCAACCTTACTTTGACAAGATGTGTCATCTTGACAAGCCAGTTAGCATAAATGACTTACAACTCCCTGAACTCTTGTATTTAATATAGTCAGGACCCTGCACTTCAAATTGTCATACACCATTATCATGTTTCAGGATGTCAGTTTCTTATCTGAAGGATATTACCTCCCTAAAGTGTAAATACTTCTGATATTTTGTCTTTCGATGTCAGCATCAAAACATGTGATCTTTGTTCACTAATCTAATCATTTATGGGGCTGTAAACAGAGATCAACAAAGCAAGAATTTTGTTTTGATGGATAGATTGTTATTTTGTGATCTTGGCATTCAGAGAATGGTTTTTAGTGACTGCTTAAGTATTCTATCATTTAGGGTCAAATTCAAACCTTTATTACTGCAAAATTTAAATGAAAATAATTTCTTTAGCTATTTATGGCCTTCATCAGCTTTCAAATTTAATTTTCAGAGCAGTAATTCTCCAAAAGCAAACTAAATTAATAAAATTTGATTCTCACACATCTTGGGTAAAACAATCAATAGAATTTCACATGCTACATGCATATAAAGAATGGTTAAATCACAGTTTAGACAAATCATAAAAATTTTAGACATTCAAGACCTATTTGCATCCACAAACTAATGTGAATTTAATACAATTGGACAACAACTGACCTCTTTCTAAATATCACCCAATAATACTCATGACTGGAAAGGTCTACCACATCGAATCAATGTAGCTAAACACTTAGGTATACATATGGTAATTAATCATAGAATTATTTGTGAGAACAAACTAATGGGGAGGTCTATGTATTAAACAGTAGGAAATAATGTACAAATCACAATGTATCTGTATAGTAGAATATCATGATGCACCAATATTTTACTCTTCATAAAGACAGATTAATGCTTTCACGTATTTTATTGTGCTGTTCAAGAGTCGGAGGTTTATATACCTCATCAACCTGTAAGTAGTCAAACAATGGGAAGGCTTCCTTGAACAGAAATTATTCAGACATTTAACTTAACATGTGAATATAAATATTCATATACATGAAATCCAATGGGGCTATATAATACATAGTTCTTCCTCAATCTCAAAAGCTTTTAAAATATTTAAGAGGCATATAAATTACTCAGTTATCTGCAAGAAATGACTAGTGACTAGATTGAACACACTTATTCTATATTCTGTGAATGTCTGGATCATCTACACCTGTAAACACAGCTAGAAACTGAAGAAATGAAAGTTAAGTTTATATCCTGATGAAACTCATCATTTATGGAAATCACAGGAGATGAGCATATACATAAAATATCCGAAGGTTTAACAGGAGACAACAATTCCTCATTTTCACATAGCTAACAAGTTGTTACAGACCTGAAGACACCACTAAAGAAACTCTAAAATTTTTCATACGTAGGAATTTGAATGGACAAATCCCCAAATCACAATTTCTATAAAAGGACCACAGCATTAGACACTAAGAACTAGAATCTGAAATCATTCCAGTAGAAACATAAGATTTGCAATTAAGTAAAGCAATGCATGAAAGCAAAAGTTTCTCCACCAAATGAAACTCAATAATGTGGCTCAAGTCATGGTCCCGGAGTCCCAGGATCGAGGCTCGCATCTGGCTCCTTGCTCAGCAGAAGCCTGCTTCTTCCTCTCTGTGCCTCTACTTGTGTTCCCTCTCTCACTATTTTTCTGTCAAAAAAAAATGCAGTTTGATATTAATATTTTTTATGATTTTTTTTATGAAACTTGGTAATCATTCTAGTAACTTCTTCATAGTGGCTAAGCAGAGTTTTAAAAACCTCTCTGAATTGCATAAACAAGTATGTTATAGTTTTTTTGATGATTAAAAAATATGTTGGTAAAAACTGCAAAGTTATTAGAATAAGGGAAGATTCTAAATTATTGCTTAAACTAATATATATTCTTTGATAGCATCTAAAATAGCACTTAATATATTTTCCTAAAATACATTGTATTATTTTTGCTTCATCCATGTTAATGCATTTGGTTGAATCTCTCATTAAAAAAAAAAAAAAAAAAGACCACAGCGATGGGTGCCTGGGTGTCTCAGTGGGTTAAAGCCTCTGCTTTTGGCTCAGGTCATGATCTCAGGGTCCTGGGACAAGGCCTACATTGTGCTGTCTCGGCAGGAGCCTGCTTCTCCCTCTCTGCCTGCCTCTCTGCCTACTTGTGATCTCTCTCTGTCAAATAAATAAATAAAATCTTAAAAAAAAAAGACAGTGAGAGTAATAAGTTGAACTTTTCTAATAAGTCTTATTGCAATGCGAATTTGCATTCTATTGCTGTATATATAAGGGATAATTTGGACAGATGTTTAACTGACATCCCCTATTAAAATTCGTCAAATTCAAATTGCTCTAAGCACAAAAGCCAACAAAGTCAAATTAAAGTAACTAACAGTAAAAAAGATTATTGCATCTTCATGAAGGAAAAAAAATAAAAACAAATGAAGGGTAGCCTTTTGTGTGGCAAATAAGATGAAATAATAACTTGAATTTGACCTACCCCAAGTACTTCTTTTAAGAATGCTTTTCTACAGGAAGGTAAAGACAGAAAAAGTGGATAATGTTTGGTTTGACTTGTGTTTTTTGTTTGCTTTTGCTTTCTGAGACAAGTCAGTATTTTCTCTTTACATATGAAAGAGGATACAGGATTTCCCCCTGAGTTTGCATATTAAGAAAGGACATTTCATTCCATTTCAGAAAGGAATAGTAGGAGAGAAAAGTTCCAGAGACTCTATACCACCTCACTTTTTTCCAGGAGGGAGGAATACTTTAGCTGACTACTGCAACTAGGAGAGGAAAATAAATATGAAGACTGCCCTTCAGAGATCTCTCTTTGGGAACTTGCCTGCCTGCTAGGAGGGTAGTTGGGAACTGCTGATGTCAACGTCAGTGAGCTGTCCAACACAGCCTGTGACATCATAGTGTGCTCACCTGGAAGAGGTCCATTTGGCCACAAATCCATTTCACCTTCTCCAGGTTAGATTCAGTAGGGAAAAAAAAAAAAAATGTGATTTTGAGTCTAGCTCCAAAATGACTCCAACCTTGGGTATTAAAGAAGGGTGCTAGTTTTCCTTCTTTTACAATCTACATATACATGATAACAGCATGTGATAGCAGTTCCATCAATTAAATCAATTACTTTAATCAGTTAATTCTCCTTTAGAATTTAAATAAAATATAAAGCATATCTGCTTCCTTCACGGGAGTCTTCATGTTCCACCTCAGATTATTCTGTTTCTGTGACCATTTTATGCACATTACATTGTCTCATGTATTTTGTCTGTTTTTTCTTTGTTACTTTTAGTTGTTTCACAGGAGAGGGTAAATCTGGTTAATGTTAATCTATGTTGGTGAGAAGTGGAAACACTTGCTTTTCCATTGTACTATCTCTATATATCCATCTATAGTTATTCTCAAAAAAGCTATCAAAAACATTCAATTATATTTGCCAAATAGTCTAGCATATTAGGTAATTTATACATTCAATTTAATTTTATAGTGAACTACTTTATTTTTTTAAGATTTTATTTATTTGACAGAGAAAAACACAGGCAGATGAGGAACACAAGCAGGGGGAGTGAGAGAGGGAGAAGCAGGCTTCCCACCGAGCAGGGAGCCTCATGTGGGGCTCGATCCTGGATCTCCAGGATCATGACCCGAGCTGAAGGCAGTCGTTTAACCAACTGAGCCACCAGGCACCCCAATATAGTGAACTACTTCTAAAAGCCCTTTATCCTCTAATCAAATTGTCCTCACCATTTTCTTTTTATTGCTTTTTTAGAGCAGTTTTAGATTCACAGTAAAATTGAAAAGAGAGTTCACATATATAATCTTCCCCCCAAAATGCAAAAATTCCTCCATTATCAATAATCCCCACCAAAGATGTGGATTTGTTATAATTGATGTACCTATACTGAAACATCATGATCATCCAAAGTCCATAGTTACATTAGGGTTTGTTTTTCATATTGACTATTCTTTAAGTTTGGATGAATGCATAATAATATGTATCCATCATTATGGTACCATACAGAGTATTTTCACTGTCTTAAAAATCCCTTGTGCTCCATCTATTGATCAATCCTTATACCCCATTCTTGATAACCACTGACCTTTTTTAGTGTTTCCAAAGTTTTACCTTTTCCAGAATGTCATGTCATATATTGGAATCAGATGCTAGGTAGCCTTTTCAGATTGGTTTCTTTCTTAATTATAATTAAAAACTTAATTATACACATTTAAAGTTCTTCTATGCATTTCCATGGCATGATGATTCATCTCTATTTAATACTAAATAATACTTCATTCTCTGGATGTGCCAGAGTTTATTGATCCATCATCTAATGAAGACTATCTAGGTTGCTTGCAAGTTTTAGCAATTATGAATGAAGTTGCTATAAACATCTGTGTATATGTTTTTGTGTGGACACAAATTTTCCACTCTGTGGCATAAAGATCAAGAATCATAATGGCTAGATCGTATGCTAAGAGTATATTTAGTTTTACAAGAAACCACCAAACTGTCTTTCAAATTGGCAATAAAGGAGAGATCCTGTTGCTCCACATGTCCACTACCATTTGGTCTTGTCAGTATTCTGGAAGTTGACCATTCTAGTAGGTGTGTAGTAGTTTTGATTTGCATTTCTCTGATGCCATAAGATGCAAACATCTTTTCATATTCTTATTTGCCAACTGTATATCTTGTTTGGTGAGGTCTTTTGTTAAGGTCTTTGGCCCATTTTATAAGTGGCTTGTTTGTTTTTATTGTTGAATTATAATTTTTTTGTATATTTTTGATAATAGCCTTTTATTAGACGTTATCTTTTTCAAATAACTTCTCTCAGTCTGTAGCACATTTTCTCATTCTCTTGACACTGTCTTGTGCAAAACAGAAGGTTTTTTTGTTTTTTTTTGTTTGTTTGTTTTAAATTAATGAACTCCCTCCTACCAGTTACTTCTTTCATTGATTGTGCCTTTGGTGTTCATCTAAAAAGTTATCACCATACCCAAGAACCTAGGATTTTTCTAATGTTACCTTCAGGAAGTTTTATGGTTTTGGGGCTCCTGGATGGCTCAGTCGGTGAAGCATCTGCCTTGAGCTCAAGTCATGATCCCAGGGTCCTGGGATGGAGTCCCTCATCAGGCTCCCTGCTCAATGGGGAGCCTGCTTCTCCCTCTCCCTGCCCCTACTCATGCTCTCTCTCCGTCTCAAATAAATAAAGAAAATATTTTTTAAAAAGAAGTTTTATATGTACATGTTTTACATGTACATCTACTTTGAGTTAATTTTTTCTTTTTTTTTACTTTTTTTCAAATATATATATATATATATATATATATATATATATATATATATATATATATAACTTATGTGACAGAGAGAGCACAAATAGGCAGAGAGGCAGACAGAGAAAGAGAGGGAAGCAGGCTCCCTGCCCAGCAGAGAACTGCATGTGGGGCTCGATCCCAGGACCCTGACACCAGGGCCGAAGGCAGAGGCTTAACCTTTTGAGCCACCCAGGCACCCCATTTTGAGTTAATTTTTCTAAAGGGTATAAGGTCTGTGAATAGACATTTTTTGGAATATGATGTCCAGTTTGTCCAGTAGCATTTATTTTAAAAGATTATTTCATTACATGAAATTATAATTATTTCATTATATGACCTTTCTTCTTTACTAAAGATCAATTGACTATATTTACATAGGCCGACTTTTCGCCTCTCTATTCTGTTTCATTAATCTTTTTTTTTTTTTTTCCAAAACCACGCTGTCTTACTGACTACTATAACTTTATAGTAAGACTTTGGTCAATATTGTCAGTCCTTTGTCCCCCTTAAATACAGGTTTGGCAACTTTGGGGTCTTTTTTCTCTCCACATAAGCCTTAGAGTCTTTACCGAAATCCACAAAAATAGCTTGCTAGAATTATAATTGGAATTGCACTCAATCAATTTGAGAAGAACTGACATCGTCACAATTTTGAATCTTCCTTCCATGAAGATGAAGTATCCCTCTTTTTAGTTCTTTACTAATTTTATTTATCATAATCCGGGTGCCTGGGTGGCTCAGTTGGTTGAGTGACTGCCTTCGGCTCAGACCATGCTCCCGCTTAGCCAGGTTGAAAAACCCAGCTCCTTCTTGGTTTCAAAATCGAATAAATGAGAAAAAAAGTTGTTCTAATGATAAATGTCCATTAAGTTTCCCATTAAATAAGGTCACTTAGCCTTCTGACAAAGTACAAACTAAGGGTTTTTCCTTCACACCCATGCCTATAATTTCAAATAACTTCACACAGAAGAGAATTTGAAGAAGTTGAGAAAAAAAGACAACTTAAGACCTATGTCTAGAAAAAAAAAATGAGATTACTGGAACTCAGGCATTATTAGAAGCTAATAGATCAGAAGCCTGCTTATGTTTTTAGAAGTGTGGGCAGGGACTGTTTTACCAAGAATAGAAAAAGTCTAGTGTAAGAATGGCTTTGTCTATTTCTTTTGCCCACAAACTTTCAATAACAGAATATAAACTGTGAATGCTGTGCAGACCCCAGTGAAAACATAATTTCGCAATAATCACTTTATGTGAAACATAGTACATGATAAGCAAGACTTCACGGAAATGAGGAAACATACTCATATCTAAATATAGGACACTGAAGACAATTGACGAGACTATTTCTCCCAAAGAGTAGAATATAAGTTTAATCAAGGAACTTTCCAAACTTACAGGAAAGGAAGATTTTACAAAGATTATCCAGCAGGATTTCATGATTATTACAAACCAGAGATTGCTATATGTGATTTCTTATCTCTACTCTTCTGAAAGGAAATGTTTATAGTGAGCATTTTCTTCTTGTACAACATTATATGGTAGATGATTAGGGAAAATAACTTTTTAGTTTATAACTTGACAATACATAATGAAATATATCAACAGTGACCCACTACAGAGGAAATCACAGAATTGCTGGATATTTTGGGACTTTGAGGTAAATATAATGATGGGATTTATGGAATAGTAATTAAGGCCTAATATTCTCCTTCTGGACACATATGTCTCTACAGCTTTGGAAGTTAGTAAGAAAACTAGCTTACTTTAGGAGTGCCTGGGTGACTCACTGAGTTAAGCACCTGACTTTTGATTTCAGCTGGGGTAGTGATCTGGGGTTGTGAGATTGAGCCTGGGTCAATATCAGGCTCTGTGCTGGGTGTGGAGCCTATTTAAGATTTTCTTTTCTTCCCCCTCTTCCCTTCCTGCCATATACTCATGCTCAATCTCTCTCTCTCTAAAAAAAAAAAAAAAAAAGAAAGAAAAGAAAGAAAAGAAAGAAAGAAAGAAAGAAAGAAAGAAAATAAAAGAAAAGGAAAGGAAGAAAGAAAGAAAGAAAGAGAGAAAGAAAGAAAGAAAAAGAAAAAGAAGGAAAGAAAGAAAAGGTATTTTTACTTTAGCCAATGAAGTGTTGGCAGAAGTTATGTGAGTTCCATGTTCTCCTGCCCTTGCCATGGTAACTAAAAACTATATGACATGATGGTGATTCCATCCATCTGGCTCTCTGAATGACTATGTATTTAGAGTCCCTATGCTGGACTATATAGGCATGTATTGTTCATATACTTATGAACATAACATAACGTGTAAACTTGAAGGTGGCTTTAAGCCACCAAGACATTGCCTTTGTTAGTTAGTGAGCAAAACCTGGATGATGCTAATTGATTCTGACTGATTCCTTTGAAGAAAAAGTTGTTGTAATTTGTACTGAAAATAAAGTGGCCAGAAAGCCAAACAAGCAAACCAACTGAATAGTTGCTCGTGTGATTCTTTTTCCTCCTCTTCATGGGCATAAATAGTTGGACTGAAATTTCCAGTTTTCTTTGTATTTAAATATGGTCATATATTTTAATTCTAGCCATTGGAATATAAGCATATATGAATGTCTCACACCATGACTTACTATTATATGTTAGTAGCTTAAAACAGCAAAAATTTATTATCTCACAGTTTCTGTGGGTCAGGTACCCTGGTGCCGCTTAGCTGGGTTCTCGGGCTCATGTCTCTTACAGGTGCAGTCATGTCAAAACTTGATGACAGAAGATATACTTCCCCGGTAATCACTGATTAAGTTCTGTTTGCACCATGTTTTTTATTCCAGAACTCATAAATGATACCATAAACTACATAGCATTCTAAAACTTGCTTCTTTCACTTAACTATAGTTATTTCAGATTCTACCAGGTCTTCACATGACTTGACAGTGCATTCCTTTTACTGGTGAATAGTAGTCTGCTGTATAGATGTACTATAATTTGTTTCTCCATTCGCCTTTCAAAAGGTATAATGGATATTTCCACTTTTTGGTGATTATGAATAGAACTTCTATAAACAATCATAAATAGTGCTGGGAAAATTGGATAGCTACATGTAAAAGAATGAAACTAGATTACTCTCTAATACCATACACAAAAATAAACTCAAAATTGATTAAGGACATAAATATGAGACCTGGCACTAGAAGAATCATAGAAGAGAGCACAGGAAGTAATTTCTTTGACATCAGCCATAGCAACATTTTTCAAGATATGTCTCCTAAGGCAAGGCAACAAAAGCAAAAATCA
Source organism: Spilogale gracilis (assembly GCA_004023965.1). Classification (NCBI taxonomy): domain Eukaryota; kingdom Metazoa; phylum Chordata; class Mammalia; order Carnivora; family Mephitidae; genus Spilogale; species Spilogale gracilis. The sequence goes on from PITA01002210.1 coordinate 55,543, forward strand.
ACTATTGAGACTACATCAAAATAAAAAGCTTTGCACAGCAAAAGAAACCATTAACAAAACAAAAAGACAAGCTACTGAATGAGAGAAGTATTTGTACATGATATATCTAATAAGGGATTAATATCCAAAATTAACATAAAGAATTTATATAACTCAATATCTCAAAACCAAATAATCCAATTAAAAATGTGCATAAGAAATGAATAGACTTTTTATCAAATAAGACATCCAGATGGCCAACTGACACATAAAAAGATGCTCAACTACACTAATCATCAGGGAAATATAAATCAAAACTACAATGAGTTATCTATCACTTTATATTGGTTACAATGGCTAAAATCGGGTACCTGGGTGACTCAGTGGATTAAGCCTCTGCCTTCAGCTCAGGTCATGATCTCAGGGCTCTCTGTTCAGCAGGGAGCCTGCTTCCTCCTCTCTCTCTGCCTGCCTCTCTGCCTATCTGTGATCTATTTCTCTGTCAAATAAATAAATAAATCTTAAAAAAAAAAGGAAAAAATGGCTAAAATCAAAATGACAAGAAATAACAAGTATTGGCAAGGATGTGGAGAAAAATGATAATTGTGCACTGTTTGTGGGAATGTAGTAAATTGGTACAGTCATTATGGAAAACAGAATGAAGTTTCTTCAGAAAACTTAAAACCAGAAATTGCATATAATCTAATGCACTACTGGGTATTTGCCCAAAGAAAACAAAAACACTGGGGCACCTGGGTGGCTCAAAGTCTCTGCCTTCAGCTCAGGTCATGATCTCAGGGTCTTGGGATCAAGGCCCATATGGGGCTCTCTGCTCAGCAGGGAGCCTGTTTCCTCCTCTCTCTGCCAGCCTGCCTACTTGTGATCTCTCTCTCTCTCTGTCAAACAAATAAATAAAATCTTAAAAAAACAAAACAAACAAAAAAACCCCACTGATCTGAAAAGATATATGCACCTCAATGTTTATTGCAGTATTATTTACAATAGCCAAGACATGGAAGTAACCTAAGTGGCCATCAATAATAGATGAATGGATAAAGAAATGTGGTATACCTAGATGGATGGACCTAGAGGGTATTATGCTAGTGAAGTCAGTCAGACTGAGAAAGACAAATACCATATAATTCCACTCATAAGTGGAATCTAAAACACACACACACACACACACACACACACACACACACACACACCTAAATGAGTAAACAAAGAGCAGACTCAGACCTATAAATACAAAGAGCAAACTGATGGTTGCCAGAGGAGAGGGTGGTAAGGGGTTGAGTAAATGTGTGAAGGGAAGTGAGGGATACAGGCTTCTAGTTATGGAATGATAAATTCACAGAAATAAAAGACATGGCATTAAGAATGTAGCAAATGATATTGTAAGAATGGTGTTAACAGGACAGAATGGTAGCTATACTTATGAACATAACATAATGTGCAAACTTGTGAAATCACTAGTTATACACCTGTTAGGTAATATTGTATGTCACCTATACTCAAATAAAACAAACAACAAAAAAGAAAACGTATGCCCACACAAAGCCCACACACCTGCACATGAATGTTCACAGGTGTTCTAGTCATATCTTCCATGTCTGACCATCATCAGACTCCCTTTTCTGTCTGTTAGCTCTACACACAGCAGTACAGAGAACTTTGAAGTTATGTATTAGATGGAGGAGCCATAGATGCATTAATTCTGTGTTTCTTGGATAAAGCTACCTACCAATTAGCAAGACTGTGGCATCTTGGTGGAATTTATTGCACTTTTTTTGTGGGATTGTTTTTATAGCAGCTGGCATTATTTGTTTATTTCCTTTCTTCTCTCTTCATCCTATGTACACACCATGAAGAATAAAGTCCTAATTGGTATGATTAACTTTAAAATGATTTAAAAAATGATTTAGAGGCGCCTGGGTGGCTCAGTTGTTAAGCAACTGCCTTCAACTCAGGTCATGATCCCGGAGTCCCGGGATCGAGTCCTACATCGGGCTGCCTGCTTGGTGGGAAGCCTGCTTCTCCCTCTCTCACTCCTCCTGCTTGTGTTTCCTCTCTCTCTGCGTTTCTTTCTGTCAAATAAATAAATCTTTTAAAAAATGATTTAAATCGATAAAATATTGACCCATTTGAGAAGTTAATATTTTTGAAAAGAGGCAATCCCTCCCCTTAACCAACAATAGAAAAGTAAAGGGGACGCCTAACAAATTCTTGCTTTCCCTTCCCAAAGCCAAATAATTAAGGTACAATACAATTATATGATTCAGAAGAAGCAAAAAAGGACAAATATACATATTATTTCCTTGCTTATCTTTTGTACTTACATGTGACTGGCATGATGTTCCTTAAATGAATGCTGTAATAAGTTTGTAGTAGTCTGTTGGGATTATCGCTCATTACAGAGGCGGGTTGGGGTCCATTAACAGTAGTCTGTTATTAAGACATTCCATTCTAATTCCTAGCTGTTCTCAGATAAAAATGGTTCTTTTGCAAGTCCCATGGCCACTTACTTCCTTTCTTTCATATGCTTTACCTTTGTACCATGTTGTGTTTGTCACAGGAAAACCCAAAGCCAGCAGTCTCACAGGACAACTCCTGTACTACCCACACTTCTGCAACTTGTATGCACATGGAGACTGTGCATTCCATACCTTTCATAAGCTATGAGCTTGAAGATGGGTGCATTTCCTTCTGTACTTGGATGTGCTGGCGTATCATTTGAGTAAGCCCTTTTCCATTTCTGTACCATAAGGAATGGTTATAAACATGGTGACTGAACCACTGGTCATGCAAGGATTTAGATGTTAATGTCCCCTTCCATCCAATATACTCTAACTTTTTAAAGATTTTCTTGAATCTTCCTTAGCTTGGTTTGGTAGTTGAAACTATTCAATGATCTGTCCCTCTTCCTCAAATGAAAGAAGTGAATGATTACACAAGCACTGAGATCCCTCAGAGGACATCCTACCTTTGCATCTTATCTTTCCCATTATTTATATGGGGAGAAGCTTGAAACACCGAATCTGCTGAAATGAGGAAACTAAGGTAATGAGGGTCTAGTGGAGGGTGGTTACATTCAGGAGTTGGTCAATTCTGAATGAAGTATACATAGTGGCTTTTATTCTCAACTTACCTGGTTTGGCATCAAATCCAATTATGTTATGCTATTATTATTACCATAGTTTTGTATGGTTATGACAGGACTGATTTCAAAACAAAGTGCAATCTGGGGGAATTATAATCTGGGGGCATTTCTCAAAAGTAATTAATTTCATTGCTAACATCAGATCTCTGTATTTGCCACCTGACTATTAATTCTGACTTTGTTTTGGCTTCTGATCTTCAACTTAGTAAATATACACATAAAAAGATTTTTTTGCACCTTGTTTCTTCCTTTTTGACTTCTGCTTTCTATATATCCCCTTCTTGATAATGTTTTCATTGATTTTAGACTGTCAATGAATTAACACTCAAATTTTACATTTGTTGTTCCTGCAGTTAAATGTCTACCTATACCCATGCAAATCTTCCAATTGGACACACAAAATAAAATTTAACAAAAATAATTGAACTTCCAGAATGAGCATCATTGAGAACATATGTTCTTGCATTTGTTTTGATGCTGCCAGAAGTCCTCAAAATTAATTGCCTTGTAAGCCTTTAAGGTCCCCACTGTTTCACAGGATACATGAGGAAGAAGAATCTTATCTTCACTTTGCACTGCTATGGGAAGATTCATGAGTACATGGGCACATCCAACATTATAGAGTAATATAATCACTTATCAATATGAGTTGAGTCTGGGAAAATATGCTTTATTTCCAATCTTATGATGAAGAAAATAGAACACAATTTTCCACTTACTATTTTTCCAGGAATAATAAGATTTAGTAGCCATCAATACATAATACATTATAAAAAAATAAATTCCAAGAATAAATTTGGAGAACAGTATGGTGAAACTGCTTAAAGTAAACAATTCTCTCATTGTAGATTAATCACTTCTACCCAAATAAGTTATTCATTTTCAAAACGTGTTACAAACTGAATATTTTTATCCTCCTCTAACTCTTATGTTGAAGCTCTAAACTCCGGTGTGTCTGTATTTAGAGAGGGACCTCTAAAGAAGTAATTAAGGTTAAATGAATCATAAGAGTGAGGCCATAGCCTAATAAGATTACTATCCTCATAAAAAGAGACATCAGAGAGTGCACTCTGTGTATGTGTATGCATCTGTGCACATCCTCCAAGGAAAGGAAATGTAAGGACATAGGGAGAAGGGGACTATCTGCAAGCCAGGAAGAAAGCTCTCACTGGAAACCCCCAACCAAATCAGTTAAAACCTTGATCTTATTAGTCCTCTAACCTGAAGACCTGGGAGAATATACGTGTCATATAAGCCACCCAGTCTATGGTACTTTGTTATGGCAACTTTAGCAGACTAATACAACACACTCTCACACACATATTGTCTTTGGCACACATTATTTTATTTCTTCAAATTAAAAATTAAAAGAAAAAAGAAGCATTTTAAACACTCATAATGTATTTTGTTATATGTAATGTCTTAGGTTTTCACAATACCATATGTCTTTTAATCTTTACTTCTCACATAAAATGATATCAATTCTATATTTAAAAAATAGATATGGAAAATGTCAAAAGAGTAATTTAGGGTTAAAATATGTATAACAGGTAATGTTAACAATGTTACATCTTAACATGTAGGCTATTTTTTGATTCTATAAAACTGATTATGTCTGGCCCTGTATTCCCATTTGCAAACTTTAGAAGAGAGTTTTTAACAGTTACTTCTGTAGTTTCTTTCCTGAGGCTTATGTAGCATAGAGATGTAGGAATAGGGAAAGAAGTGAAGCCTCTGATCACTAACTGACATTGGTTATTTAATGCTGAATCTCTGATATCTGTTAAATATGGCTATTAAGTCCTGTCCTGGCCCATTTTGGACAATGAGAACATGTAGAAGACAGAGACCTATCAGCAATCCTGCCTATGTCTATCCCCAAAGTCTGATAAGATATCTGGCACCTATTCAGAATTTCATAAATACTTGTGTGACAAATGAGCAAATACTTTTAACTGTTCCTTTTTTTATCCTCACCCTAACTTTCCTCTTTTACTTTCTATGTCGTTTAAAATTTCAGGGCTACAAAAACTTTTTCAACCATATCCCAGTCAGACATCAATTCTATAGTGTATATTGCTCAAGTATATATTCCTGTTAAATCCTAATTTGAGGGCACCTGGGTGGTTCAGTAGGTTAAGCATCTATCTGCCTTTGGGTCAGGTCATGATCTGAGGGTCCTGGAATTGAGTCACTCATTGGCCTCCCTGCTCAGCTGGGAGCCTGCCTCTCTCTCTCCCTCTCCCTCTGTGTCAATAAATGAATAAAATCTTAAAAAAAAAAAAAAGACCTACCCAATTTAGATCTCATTATTTCACAACTCATTTGTTGTAACATTTTTCTCATATTTATTAATTTTATTTACCCCAAAATTCCATTTACCAGTGTTTTATTGATCCCAATTTGGCACTTAGGGAAACATTTTTTTTTCTTTTAAATTCTCAATAGCTCTCTACTCTTTATTAAAAAATGTTCAAAATCGTTAATAGTTCATATCCTATGAATAAGGACATACACAGCCATCTATCAAACAGACACAGACAATACCTATAAAGCTATATTGTAGTCTCTCCTTTCTTAGAAAAAAATATAACAGACTCTGTAATCCTCATTTTATAGAAAAAGAAACAGACTTAGAATGAGTCATGGTCACAAAATTAGTAAAACCTGCAATGTAAGCTCAATTCTGTGACCTAATAACCTGCCTAGTTTTTCCTCTATAATACAAGGAACAACATGTGAATATAAAATAACTATCAATATGGAGAATGATTTTCAACCAAAAAAACCTGAATTTCTCTTAACAAATTACAGGTCTTGAAGGTAAAACATTTAAAATATAAAATTTTGAAAATTTAATGTATCCACTTTGAGTATGTTAGTATTTTTTTGTTTGATCAAAATATTTACAAAGTTTGTCATGTCCTCCCTTAGTGAAGTATTTTTTAGGTCATTCTATAATAACTTCTTGAAGTTTATTAAAAGTGGTTTGACCTTCAAAAATTATGAAACCCAATTGTATGAAGTAAATATATGCATTATACTAGTGAATGTGCCATTGTTTATTCTTAGGGATGACAGCACCTACTTATTCACTAGAATTTAACTAAAAAGAAAATATATGACTGATTTTTCCTATTAAATGTCATGGAGTCTTGATATTGATGCCATGGCCTACAAAATGCAATAGGGAGTCAATATTTCCACCTTGTTTGAGGACTAGGAAAGAAACTCCTTATATATCTACTTCATTTATATCCATTTAAACAAGTCAAGGTGATACTGACAACATGCAATATCAATATTTGTGTAGATATGGAGAAATGCAAACATATAGAAAACATATTCAAAATGTGTTAATGCTTACACAATTACATACTTAAACACAAAGACATGTTCCTGTTCTTAACCTGTCACAGTAGCCAGAGGAATTTCTATTGCACTATAATGGCTTCTACCAACATTAGAATAAACATAGCTCTAATGTTTGGTAGGCAAATTACCCATCATCATTTTCAACATTTATAATATTTTTGTAAAAAGTATATATTAAAATATATGGTATTTCAGGACAATCACATAGTCACTCTCCTTTAATTCAGCTCAAAACATACAATATACCATCAGTTTATTTTTTTTAACTGAATTTTATATAATAAGATACGTGCCCAGAAGGACAGGGTTTTGGGAATTGAGTCAGTTGGAGGAAATTGAAACAGTAGTAAACACATAACATTAAAAAACAAAACAAAATCTTGAGAAACTAAATTCTACTAGATACAAAGTACTGAATTTGTGACAGCTACCTCATCCTAAGAGTGATAACCTAATAATTCAAATATGAATTAAGCTTTACAGAAACAGCTTATTGATTTGAGAATGCAGCTGAACTATATACTCAAGTGCAATTGTGACGTGTAAGCTTAGATTTTGTTGAACATGAATGTGAGAAAAACAGGTAATTAAATCTCAAAGCAGAAAATATAAAAAAGATGGTTTCCTTTTTTTTAAGATTTTATTTATTTATTTGACAGAGAGATAGATCAGAAGTAGGCAGAGAGGCAGGCAGAGAGAGAGGGGGAAGCAGCTCCCCGCTGAGCAGAGAGTCCAATGCAGGCCTTGATCCCAGGACCTTGAGATCATGACCTGAGCCGAAGGCAGGGGCTTTAACCCACTGAGCCACCCAGGCACCCAAAAAGATAGTTTCTATTTTACTTACATTAGGGTTTAAAGAAAGGCAATATAATGTTTTAAATTTGAGATGTGAAAATAAAGTTATTAATACAGAGAGATAACATGTCTGTGTATATATATACAGATATTTATGTATTTATTTTTCATGTATTTATTTTAACACACATATATATACTAACCTATATATATATAACCTATATATATATGTGACATATATATATATTAAAACTGTGATCTGAATTTTCAAATAAAATTATTAATATAGGTTTCCATGATTTCCTTTTGGAAACACAATATTGTCTTTAGAAGCAGTTATACTATTTGTAAGTAATGATTCATTCATATTAGAATAAAATAAAAATATCTTTTGTATAAATATTATTGAAGGGATACATAAGAATATTAGACATTAATCAGATCTATGTTTTATCCACTTCATTACTGACAATGGCACCAACATACACAGTGCAATCTAAGAATGTATAATATTAGAGTTAACTTTTAAATTGCTTTGCTGATAAAAGGAATGCTTTGATGGGAATGGCAGATTATATAATTCTTATCAGGTCTCTTACTAATGATAGTTAGAAGAGCTGAATAATATATTTTAAAGATTCATTTGAAGGTATGGGGAAGCTGATAAGTCAGGATAATGTTTAAGGACCAACACCAAAGAGAAGGCTGCAACCTAGCCACCTTCCCCTAACCTGAAAGGGTTATACAGGAATCTTAAGATCCTGACTTGCTGTTGCAACAATCTCTATTTCAGGCTTTCTTGAAAACAAAAAATGAAATTAACATGTAAAATATTATGGATTAACACATTTGGAAAGAAGAGCAAGTAAATGTCATTAAGCACAAAGAAAAATTAGCTATGTTGTAGCCCCTCCTAAGGTCTCAGTCAACCTCATGAGAACCACTAAGCTGAGTTGACCCAGCATAATTTGTCCTGAGTCCATTGGGAGAAGTCTAGCATTTTATAGGTCAGGTTGTTCGGTCATTGATGTAAGATGTTAGCTCCTCCCAAACTGATCTTTAGCTTTATTGAAATACCAATAAAAATTCTAGCAAGTTATTTTATAGATATCAATTAAATGATTCTAAAATTAATACGGGGAGGTAAAAGACTCAGAATAGCCAACACAATATTAGAGAACAAGATTGGAGAACTGATGCTACCTGATGTTGAAACTTACTATAAAGCTACAATAATCAAGGTTAATATCATCATCAATGGGAAAAAGTGAGAGCTTTTCCTCTAAGGTCAGGACCAAGACAGGGATAACCATTCACACATTTAACATAATACTAGAAGTCCTAGCCTCAGTAGTCAGACAAAAAACAGTAAAAAGCTTCCAAATCCATAGGAAGTCAAACTTCCACTATTTGCAGATGACATGATACTCTTTGTAGAAAATCTGAAAGACTCCACATGCAAAAAAGTAAATCTAGACACAGGTCCTTCACAAAAATTAACCTAAAATGCATCTTAACCTAAATTAGAAGGAAAACTATAATACAAAATGCTTACAATATAATACAGGAGACAACCCAGACAATCTTGGGTGTGGTGGTGCCTTTTTAGAAACACAACCAAAAACACAACTGAAGGAAAATATTAATAGATAATTCGGATGTCAATAAAGTTAAAATAGCTGCTCTTCAAAAGACAATATCAAAATAATTAGAAGACAAGCCACAGACTGAGAGAAAGTATTTGTAAAAGCCGCATGTAAAGGATGGTTATCCAAAATACACAAAGGGCTTTTAAATCTCAGCAGGAAGAAAACAAACACCCTGATTAAGAAGTGAACCAAATACCTTGACAGATACCTTACCAAAGAAGATACACAGGGGGCAAACAAGCATTTGAAAAGATGTTCCACATCATATGTAATCAGTGAAATAATTAAAATAATGAGATACTACTACAAGCCTATTAGAATGGTCCAAATCAAGAACACTGACAACATCATAAACACTGGCAAACATGTGGAGCAACAGGAACTCTCTTTCATTGCTGGAAGGGATAAAAAATGATGTAGCCACTTTGGAAGAGAGTTTTGTGGTTTCTTACAAAACTGAACACATGCTTATTATATGATTCAGCAATCAAGCTCCTTGGTTTTAACGCAAATGAACTGAAAACTTATGTCCACATAAAAATCTGCATAAAGATGTTTACTGCAACTTTATTCATAACTGCCAAAGCTTGGAAGCAACCAAGATGTCCTTCAGTAGATGAATAAACAGTGGTAAATGCAGGTAGACTATTATTCAACACTTATTTTTTTTTTAATTTAAAAAGTAAAAAAAACAAAGAGTTATGAGACCAGGAAAACACATGGAGGAAACTTAAATATATACTATCAATTGAAGAAGGCTAATCTAAAAAGGATTTTTAGACATTCTAAAAGACAAAACTATGGACACAGTAAACAATTAATTTCCAGAGTTGAAATGAGCGGAGGGATGAACTGGAAAGGCCCAGATGATTTTTAAGGCAGTAAAAATACTATACATGTTATTTTAAGAATAGACACTTCCCATAATTTGTCCAAACCCATAGAATACATAACTCCAAAACTGAACCCTATGGTAAGCTATGATTTGGGGTGATTATGATATGTCAATGCATGTTCATGTTAATAAATGCATTGCTCTGATGAATGATACTGATAATGAGGGAGGCTATGCATGTTTTGGGAAAGAGCAAATACCTTCTGTATCAATCTTCCTGTGAACCTAAAATTGCTCTAAAAGTTAAAGTCTAAAAAAAAAAAAAAAGAAAGAAAAAGAAAGAAAGAAAGAAAAGGAAAAAGGAAAGGGAAAATCTTAGGTATAGTCATGCAAATGTTTATTTAAGGTCAGATAAATTTTCATTTCTCTAAGACTCTAAGATAAATACCAAGCATGCAGTTGCTGGTTACATGGTAGGTACATATTTAACTTTATAGAAATGTCTACCTAACTGTTTTCAGTGCTGCACTCTTTTTCATTCTCTATCCAGAATGATATTACACACCCAGTTGCACCATATACATACCAACATTTTGCACAATTTGACACACAGAATTTATATGACTTTTTTTTTAAGATCTTATTAGGACAGGATGATTAATATAATTTTTTAAACTAATTTATGTTTATTATTTCACTAGTTGGCAAATTAAATAAATCATAATATTGTACATTTGAAATGAGTGATTTATGAAAAATAAAAATATAAATTAATAAAGATTTTTTTTTTAAATCTCTTAGAATTCAGCAATGAAACTATCTGCTGCTGGGGATTGTTTTTTGGAAGTTTTTAACTATAAATTCAGTGTTTTTAAATAGATGAAAGACCACTCAGCTTACTAATTTCCTCTTGACTATATTTATATCATTTATGTCTTTCAAATAATTGGTCCACTTCATCTAGGTCCATCAGTTTGATGGACACAGAATTTCCATGGTAATGTCTTATTCTCTTTTTAATGTATGTGGGATCAGTAGTGATACCTCTCTTTCATGATAAGTTGGTAATTAGTGTTTTCTCTCTTTTATTTATCAGTCATCTGATAAGTGGTTTATCAATTTTATGGGTCCTGTGAAAGAACCAGCCTATTATTTCCTTAATTTTTCTCAAATTGTCCTTTGACCTTCAACTTCACTAATTTTTGCTCTATTATTTTCTTCCTCCTGCTTGGATTTATTTAATCTTCTCTCTCTTTTTCTATATATTCTTAGATGGAAATTCAGTTTACTAATTTTGTGGACATTTTCCTTTTCTAATATAAACATTTCAGGACAAAATTTCTTTCTAAGCACTGCTTAACTGTGCCCACTAAATTTGATGTTTTATTTTTTAAATTTTATTTTGTCTGAAATATTTTGTAATTTCTCTTGAAAATTCCCTTCAGACCTCTGAATTACAGGAGTGTGAGACTTATTTTTGAAATATTTGGGGATTTTTCAGATATCATTCTGTTATTAACTTCTAGTTAATATAGTATGATGCTTATTCTTTTTTTTTTTTTTAAGATTTTATTTATTTATTTGACAGAGAGAAATGCAGCTAGAGAGGGAACACAAGCAGAGGGAGTGAGAGAGGGAGAAGCAGGCTTTCTGCCAAGCAGGAATCCTGATGTGGGACTGGATCCCGGGTTTCCAGGATCATGACCTGAGCCGAAAGCAGCCACTTAACCAACTGAGCCACCCAGGCGCCCCTTATTCTTATTTTTGAATTTTCTTTTTATAACTTAGAATATGGTATGATTGGATAACATTACATGTGTACTTGAGAAGAATGTATACTCTGTTCTTACCACATTGAGTGTTTTATGAACATTAAACAGGTCAGTTTCTCCGATGCGCTTTTCAGGTCATCAATTTCCATTGAATTTCTGCCTTCTGGTTCTTCCTATTATTGAGAAAGAAATGTTCATGTCTTCAACTAAAATTGTGGAATTACCTATTTCTCCCTTCAGATCTACCACCTTTTGCCTCATACATTTTGAAAGCCTCTTACTAAATCTATATGTAATGAGGATAATTCTGTCTTCTTAGACAACTGATGCTTTTATGATTTTGTAATTCCCTCTTTATCTCTGACAATTACTTATCTTAATTCTCCTTTGACTGAAAATAACTATCTTTTTTTTTAGATAGTATCAGAACAACACTTCTTTCTTTGTCCTTTTATTTTTAACCTGCCTATTTTTATATTTTGTAACCACTTAACTCTTGTCACTGTGGTATGAAAGCAGCCATAGGCAATATGTAAGTTAATAACTTTTATTGTTTCCTTAACATAGTTTATGACAGGCAGTTGGCTTTAGCTCTTACTTCTGATACACTATAGGTAATGCATGTACCTTTTGTTAGCAGTCTTCAAATTGTTCTCTTTTTCTTTGGTTTTTAGCAGTACATATATGGTATGACTAAGTGTTGGTTTTTATTTTTATTTTTGCCTAATGTTTTCTGATTTTCTTCTTACCTGACACTAATTTTGTTTGTTTCTTTTTTTATTTCTTTTTCTGACACTAATTTTGGAATATTTTTGCCTTTTATTTTGTCAAGTATTTATTTTGCTGTATTTTCTTTCTTCTTTAAGGATTCCAAATATGAATATGTTAGACTGTTTGATATTGACTTAAAGATCTTAGACTATCCTGTTTATTGTTGTTGATTCTTTTGTTTCCACTTTTTTCCCCCTCATATCATTTCAGTTTAGGTAATTTCTATTTGCCTATATTCAAGCTCTCTGATTTTTTCCCCAGCTGCTCTGAGTCTACTGATAATCCCTCAGACATATTCTTTACTTCTATAACTATGTTATTTCTAACATTTAAATTTGGTTCTTTCTTTAAGCATTCATCTTTGTACATGATCTTGTATTTTGCCTACTTTTTCCATTAGGGTTTTAACACATTATTAAACTTTATGCTATATTTCCGACATATGTGTTAGATTTGATTCTTATACTAATGATTAATTTGTCTCTTCAAAATGTTTTTTCATCCTTTTGCATGCCTCATACATTTTTCTTTAATGGGGGACCTGCTGTATAAAACAGGGATTCGCAAACTGTGGCCTTCAGGTCAAATTAGGTCTGCTGTCAAATCAGACTGATTTGTACAGCCATAACCAGGATGATTTTTTATTTTTAAATGTTAAAAAAGATCAAGAGAATAATAATATTGCATGACATGTGAAAATTATGAAATAAATTATAAGTAAGTGAAATCATGATATTAAAAGTTATTTCCAATATATATAATGCATGGCTTTTAAAAAACTCAAATATATTCGTAAATATTTTTCTTGACATTAATTTTCATCATCAGGTACCAGATAATATTTTTCTTCCATCAAATTAACTTTCTCCTTCAGTATACTCATTAGCTATTCTAAAGGTTAAGTCTTAAATAATTACAGAAATTCTCCCTGGAAATTTAATCTCCAGGAATTATTGTCATCTTCTAATATCCACATAATTGTCCTTTATTTACAGCCACAGATTATGTAAAGAAATTAAGATAGTCAACTAATTCCTAAATTTCAAAGGTTCTCTGTATCTGAAGAGATATTTGAACTCCAACCTCTAAATATTTAGTCAAGATTTTGAATGATTTAAAACCTTTCATTCATTTGCATTCATCAAAACTCATTCAAGAATCTTATATTAACATACATGGATATTCTTGTATTTTATCCTGTAAACCCTTTAACTACTCAGTGCATACATAAATTTACAGGATGAAGCAAAACTATCATTTCAAGCTTTCCAATCTCCCTATAAATCTCAAAATTCTCAAGAAAATGAGAAGACTCAATGTTTTTGACATTGAAATTGGAATGCCACATATTTTATTTCCTTTATCAACACTTACACCAAGTTCATTTACTAGCAAGAGCAAAGTCATCTCCGTTAGGATAAGCATTTGAACTGTCAGAGTCTGAATGATTATACTGGACATAAGTAATTTATGTGTCAAAAAGCCCTTCTATTCAGTACTATCAACACCTATTATATGCACTATTGAAAAAAATGGTTAAACCTCTCTAATGCATAGATTTGATATTCAATGCCAGTCGCGTATGAGATAAATGATAGCTCTTTAAATCTTGATGTAGGAAAAGTTATAATTTCTTAGTCTATCTCCTTAGACTTTAGCAAGAAATGTTTGGATAATACAAGATACTAGCACACATGCACACATATGCATACACACAGATACATAAAAACATGTGTGTGTGTGTGTGTGTATATATATATTCTTTTTTTCTCCTTTATCTGTTTCCCAGTATCTAGCTAGCTTATATTCCATTATATTACAGAAGGGGAAAAAAGGAAATAAAATATCCACACATTAGGTTTTGATAGAAAAAAATGATCAAAATATATATAATATGCAATTACAATATAGTTATCTTATAATTATCTCATAAACATATAAAATATTATAAATATAATTATAACAGTTATATAAAATAATAATAGATATAATTATATACACATACATAACACTGTCAGCTACCTTTGTATTAAATTTTAAATTTGAGATAAGAAGGTCTGCTGTATCTTGCTTCTAGGTCACCCATCATTAGGATACTAGCATGGCAACATACCAAAAAAGCTGGTGAAAAAATTCATGTGCAAATTGCTTAACTTACAAATGAAAGAATCTAGTTCCTAAAGCAATAATCTGATCAGGTAGAAAAGCAGAAAAATTTCCCCTTCCCTAATTAACAGCAAATATTAGAAGATGTGATATAACACAGGTCAATAAAAGAATACACATAATGTTGTAAATCAAAGTTTCACTGAAGCAGAAGGGGAAAACATATTCTCCATCTAAAGAAGATAAATAAGGTGCCTGGGTGGCTCAGAGGGTTAAGCCCCTGCCTTCAGCTCAGGTCATGATCTCAGGGTCCTGGGATCGAGTCCCACATTGGGCTCTCTGCTCAGCAGGGGACTGGTTCCCTATCTTTCTCTGCCTGCCTCTCTGCCTATTTGTGATCTCTCTCTGTGTGTCAAATAAATAAATAAAATCTTAAAAAAATTAAAGAAGATAAATATAACAAAGATTATGTGCTCTATGTAAAAATATAGGTTTCACTAAGGATTATAAAATTCACTTGGCATTTTAATATGATTAGACAAGATATGATTTTTTGTTCATGTCTTACAGTCTTTCTCCTGCTTTAAGTTTTTTTTATTTTTGTTTTTTTCTTGCCTCCTCTCCTTTTGGCCTTCTTGTTTTCTATTCTAGTGTGGAATGTGGAAACATATTCTCTTTCGAGGGCTTCATTAAAAGTTTACTACAAGATATATATAAATATATTCTGCTTTTGATTTTTCCCCCAAGTGAATGAGGGTCATATACTATGTAAAAAAATAAGAAAATAAGATAATAGGGTGATTAAAGATATCATAAAGTAAGTAATATTCAAATATCCCATTTTTATCTAGTCATACCTAATATTTGCTTACCTATATTTGTCCAGAGTTATTTTATTATTAGTTGTCCAGGTGATTTAATCCAGAACCTAATCTACTCTTATTCTAAGCAGGTTCATTTACTAAATTGCAAGACTTCTGTTTTGTTTTTTTTTTTTTTAAGAGTAAATATCATCTGTACCTAGGAAGTATTTATACTTACTTTCAATAGGCTTTATGTTCCCAAGCTATGCCTAAAAATATTCAGTAACTTACCCTTTGGCATAATCAATAAATGTGGAAAATGAAAATGTGATTCTTGTAATATACACTTCTAAATATTATAGAGCATTTTAAATATGGCATATTTAAAAATTATTTAATATTTGCATTTTCAAAAATCATAGTAAAAATGATTTTTTATTTAAATAGTGATTTTAGATATCAAACACAGTATATAAGGCAAAAAGGCATATTTTGTTTACTATCTTTGTCATGGTAGAGTAAAGGCTGGTTTACATCTAGCCTAGACTAGCCTTTTTATTTTTAAAGAAATAATCAGATTTATTACTTTTTGTTTTTCATGACACCAACATGAAGAAAATTCTATTTCTTTAAATTAGGTTATTCTGGCTAAAGACCAACTTAAGGTTAGTATGTAAAGCAAAAGAAAATAGATCAATTGTGTTTGTTTCCAATGTATATTCTGGAGGCTAACTGTCTAGGTAAAACTTTTATGGTTTCATTAATATGAGTGTGTTTTAATTCTTTTTCATGGCCCTCCTGGTAGTTAGCTTCAGTAAATGCTTTGCAATATCAGATCTAATAAATTCAGGATTTGTGATCAAAAGAGCTAATCAAATCAAATAATAATCAAATATGGAAATCTAAAAAATACTGCAAATATAGTACTTTATATAAGATCAGATTGTGAGTATAATTGAAGATAGTTTTTTTCTACAAATGGAAACTGATGTCTTACTGCTTCTCATCACACAGTTGAAAGCCTATTTTATTTCACGTTAATAAAGTTATATGGAGTTATGGAGACTGACAAATTTTCACTGGATAGAGTTAGAGAACAAAACTTTACTCAAAAATAGGAAGTGATAATATTGCAATAAGGAGAGACTGAACTCAATTCCACTGAAGTAAAACAAAGCATAGTTTTTAAATCCTGAGGTGATGGGGCACCTGGGTGGTTCAGTCCTTAAGCATCTGCCTTCAGCTCAGGTCATGATCCTGGAGTCCCAGGATCCAGCCCCACATCCCGCTCCCTGCTCGGCAGGAAGCCTGCTTCTCCCTCTCTCACTCCCCCTGCTTGTGTTCCCTCTCTAGCTGTGTTTCTCTCTGTCAAATAAATAAAATCTTTAAAAAAAAAAAGTTAAATATCATTAAATAAATAAATAAATAAATAAATAAATAAATAAATAAATAAATACGAATCCTGAAAAAACACTGAAATGAACATTAGAGAGATTAGTCAATGTAACTGCACCATATGTGTTTGCTGCTTGGTGCTTGTTGAAGTTCAGATCCTACCTTCACACAGTAAAATAAGGAATCTATGTTTACTTGTTACATTTCAACAGATGGCTTCCAAGTCCTTGAGAAAGCCATTCCTGGGTTGTAAAACTGGCAATAGACTGGGAAAGGATTTATTTACCTTCCAAAAGAGCAGAGAAAGAATTTGCAATTGTAAGTTTTCTAAAGCGAATGCTCTAAGAAAAAGGTGGCCAGAGGTCTATAGTCAAGAAGAAACTTGCCTAAAGTTTGTCCAGCTGAGGAGGAAGTTGAGGTCATCTTTGTCAATATTCCATGAATTATTTTAGTTTATTACAAATGGTTTATGTTACCTCAATATAAGGGAATATGATACAATGCTAAATGTTTAATGAGAGACAACATTTGAGAGAAGAAAATATTTCATATAAAAAGTTAAGGAAAAATGATTTATGATTCAAAATATGAAACAGACTTTACATATCCTGCTGTTCTTTTGGTGTTTTTTTGTTTTTGTTTTTGTTTTAGAGAATCACTAGATACTGAACAAATGTACCTTTTATTATCTTGGTGGTTTTGTTTGGGATTGCAAGAAGTAGAGAACACATAGATGAGTAGAAGAGAGTGTATTTGCTGGAAGATAACAGTCAATTGTTATATACAATTCTGAATTGGTAAATAAAGTGCATCTGTCTTTTCTTTCTTGAATGTGTGGCAGCATGAGTGCTCATCAAAATACTGCTGAAATTCTATTAATTATCAGGTTATGAATAATGAAAATGTAAAAGGATACATACGTATAAGACTTTGAACAGTATTTTTGAAATGCGTTTTGGCATGACTGGAAAGTAAATAGCTAGGAAATGTAGGCAAAATGAAAATAATGAGGGGTGCCTGGGTGGCTCAGTGCTTTAAAGCCTCTGCCTTCGGCTCAGGTCATGATCCTGGAGACGCGGGATCCAGTCCCACATCGGGCTCCCTGCTCAGCGGGAAGCCTGCTTCTCCCTCTCTCACTCCCCCTGCTTGTGTTCCCTCTCTCGCTGTGCTTCTCTCTGTCAAATAAAATCTTTAAAAAAAAATGAAATGGAATGTCAGAGTCATGTTTGGTGGAAAAAGTAAGATCATCATTCTCTTGGGAAATTTTGCTCTTAATAATATAAAAGTCAATAGATGAGAATAAACTAATATTATTATTCAATAAATCGTAGGAAAAGGTCAGATCCTACGTTGTCAAGCTTTTCCAGGAAAGAAAAAGAATATTGGCTCTGAAAGTTTAGGATCAAGAGCGTAAAGCCAAATTGGAATTGATAAGACCCAAAAGATACATGTTATTGGCAGTACTTGGAATGGCAGAATAGAGTGAGGTTTTTTGTTGGGGTTAGAGGTTTCTATAGATAAGATATTTACAAGCCAAAATGCAGACATTACTAATTCATGCAGTGCAATGCATACCCCATGTTTGTAACCAGGTGGCTAGCTAACTGTGTTTTCTCTTTTGTGCCTTGAGAAAGGGCTCTGTTTTAAAACCAGTATATTCTGTATGTTTAACCCATACTAAACAACTGGAAATCCTGGTCATTCCTGTCACAGTGGAGGCATAGACAATGAGTAAGAGTTTATCACTAAATGGGTGAAAATGAAGAACTTACTGGCTTTAAGTCCCTTAAAAACAGTAGGTATTTTGTATACTTATATCACTTTATTATACAAAAAAAAAATCATGTACAGCTTTTGCCAACTTCTTTCTAAACCTTTCTGACTGTATGCAGGAGGAAAACAGAGCCATAGAAGTTCACTTAGGTCTGTGGTACCTAAAAATACAGCACCAACTACTCTGCTTTTAAAACATCTGTTTCTTTGTGGTACAAATATAAGCATCTGTACATGGTGCTTTTTTGCCCATAACAAATTATTTTCAATGGAGATGGACTAGAGAATGGCTGACTCTCAGAAAATGATGAGAACATTTGGAACCATAAATTGTCAGGAAACAACTATCTGATTCCCCTTATAGCCCAACTGGCAGGCTGTGTCGTTCAGAAAGAACAGAGCCTGGAGTCAGGAGCTTTCTTTAATGACCCTATGTAAATATCTAAAATTAAGGCAATATGATGTTTAAAAAGTTACAAATAAATCTCAGCACATCACCAAAGTAAATGGGGCCCTGAAGAAATATTAAGATACAGATTAGAATCAAGAATCAATGCCGGAAAGATAAATATGTAGGTTAGAGTTAATATTAAGGTCATTGAGGTTCAGGTTCAGGGATCTCTGCATTTAATGGACATGAGGTTCTGGGTGGCTGGATTGGTTGGACTGGGAAAAAAAGAAAAGATGCTAGTGTCTATACTATATCTCTAAAAATTAATGACTACCTAAGGCCTAGAACCACATAATTTATGCCTTCTGTATAACTCATATCCTTCAACAAATATTCACATAGCATTTCTCTGTACCAGATTCTACTGCAGAGTGAACACAGAATGGCTAAGGCACAATCTACTCTTGAGAAAGCCAATATCCAACACTAAAGACTCCATTAGCTTTCTATTGATGTATGATAAATCACCAAACATTTAGCAGCATAGAATCACAAATTTATTATCTCACAGTTTCAAGATATGAATATAGTTTAGAAGAGTCCTCTTCTCAGGATCTCAGGAGGTGGAGATGAAGGCATCAGCCAGCTTGTGTTTTTATTATCAGGCTTGACTGGGGAAGAAGCTGCTTCCAGGTTTACTCGAGTGGCTGAAAAATTTATTTCCTTGAGATTATAGGATTGTGAGCTCTGAATTACTGCTCCAACTTATCTGCCGGAAGCTGTTATCAGGATCTAGAAGCTGGCCTCAGCTTCTAGCCTTCAGCAATTCCTAGTGGACTTCCACATTTTATTGCCTCATGATGATTTCTCAATGTGGCCATATATTTCATTAAGCCAGCAAAGAAAATCTCTAGAGCAACCCTGCTATAACAAGATGGAGTCTTACGTAATATAATCATGAAAGTGATACCCCATTGCCTTTTCCACAGACTATTGATTAGGAACAAGCCACAGGCTTTGTGCATACCCAGGGAAAGAGAATTACACAAAGTTATGAATACTAGACAGTGGGAATAATTGGAGGATATCTTAGAGTTTCTACATCACAAAAACTGTTATGTAAATAGCAATGTGAATCAAATTTGTAAGTAGTAGACAAACACACAACTAAAATGAAAACTGTAGACAAGAGGGAACTAACTTGCTCTATGGAGAACAAATGAAAGAAAAAATCATACTTTTTTTGAAAGAATATCAACTTAGAGAAATTGGTGTGTGAAGTAACTACCCTAAACGGAATAGTAATCTGACAAGATAAGAGAAAGCCACGAAATTCTACGAAAGTAAACATTATGAGTAGAGATGCCAAATTTAAATATAATGATATAAGTGGGATAATTACCTTTAAAAAGTGAAATATCAGATGCTGAGGAGTAGAAAATCAAGCTAGAGACAAGGACTAGGTCATGGAGGCTTTGTTATAGCTTTGTAAAAGTTAAATTCCATTTAAAAATTATAGCTCCATTACGCAGTCATTCTTAAACAGATTATTAATCCAAGGTTGGGTCAGAATCTAAGAAAGACAAGAGGGGGAATAAAGAGGCAGAAAAATTCAGAAAAACATCCCAAGTTTATTCCTATATGCCTTTTGCTCCACTGCTACTAAAAATTATTACCTCATGTGGCTTATGATAGACATGTGCCATGCTTAGTTTTTTTATATTTGATAGTTATTTTGGCAGTAATGTACAGATAAGTTGGAATAATAAAAGATGGTAGAAAATTATGATAGCTAAAATGAACATCAGGACCATAACAATGAAGTGAAGAGGGTAGTTTAAGAAATGCCTCATAAGTGTGTAGAATGTGCCAAATGATTATTCAAAATCAGAAGAGAGTGAAGAAAAAGTCAGGGTTTATTCCTCTAATTCTGCCATTGGTAGCTGTGATGATAGCATTATCAACTAACTGAGAAAACAATGGAACAGGACTGATGGTAAAAGTTAATACTACTTTTCAAGATATTGATTATAAATTGCCTATAGTAAGGCAAATTATAAGAACGATCCCCAGTGACTTGCTCTTGGATAACCTCATGCCTTTTCAGTGTGGCTGAAACCTCTGAATATGATGAGATATTCCCATGACTATGATCTATCACATGGATAGAAAGGAAGATGCATACCCTTTATAAGAAGAGTACTCTCGATGATGGTAGAAGGGGAAGTCAAAAAAAAAAAAAGGAACTATAAGGAGGACTTAATGCTAGCTTAAGATGAATATAGTGTATAGTAGGCTATGCAGAAGATATGAGAAGGTGTGACCTTGGTAATGTGAGAGGTAGAAAAAGGGTGCAGTGTTTTGAGTAAACACTGGGCACATGTGATGATTTTCAAAACAATTTTCAAGTTTGACAGCATTTGACTA
Organism: Spilogale gracilis; assembly: GCA_004023965.1. Taxonomy (NCBI): domain Eukaryota; kingdom Metazoa; phylum Chordata; class Mammalia; order Carnivora; family Mephitidae; genus Spilogale; species Spilogale gracilis. The sequence goes on from PITA01002210.1 coordinate 76,774, forward strand.
TAATATTACAAATGGTTATATAAGGATTTCAAATCAAGGGCATATGCACATAGTCAATAAATTGGAATTGTCAAAAATTCATTAAGTTACAAAATTGAGAGGAAAAATTGTGAGTTATAAAATCAGAATCAACTCATGACCCTCCATCAGAAAAATAATATTGTCAAGTACACAGTTGAAACAAATAAATGTAAGGACTTGGCCTTTTTAAAGGTCAAAAAATAACAAGCAGTTCTACACTAATTGATTTTGGTGTGTTCATTGTAAATGGCAGGGAGTGAAGGAAGGAATCAATGATGAGCAGTGTGGGAGAAACTTCTGAAACAGATATGTCAAAACAGATGACAAGACAGTGAGCACTGAAAGATGTATAAAGGGGGAATAATAATAGGGGAACTTTGGCTGTTTTACTTAGTACATGGGTGTTTTCAGATTAAATGCAAAAGCAGAAGGTGGGAAAAAGTAGAATTTTGTCTAAAAATAAGGAAAAGGTTTTACTTTTTAATGTTAACATACGGTGTATCAGCTACCTTTGTAGCAATGAAGTCAAATTACAGTACCAAATCTATTTGGTAAAGAGGACTTTACTGTCCTCTCTATGTAAAGAATATGGAAAAGAAAAGTAGATACAAAGAAATGGAAAAAAATAAGGCCTTTAGAATCAGTTAACCCAAGGCAGGATCCCAATCATTTCTTTTTTTTTTTTTTTTTTTTTTTTTTTTTTTTTTTTTTTTTTTTTTTAGATATTTTTTTTTTATTGTTACTAAATTTTTTTTTTCCAGTATTTCAAGATTCATTCCCCATTCCCCACACCCAGTGCTCCCCGCTTTAGGTGTCCCCAGTACCCACCACCAGGCTCTCCCATCCCTCCACCCCCCTCCCTCCAATCATTTCTAAGATTTGTGAAGTCTGGCAGCTTTATAAAAATGTCTATGATCTAATTTCTTTTATGATATATGATTCTCATTTTTGTAATACAGATAAGGAAGTATAAAGTAGTTTATTTGATGATCATGAGTAAGTACTTGGTAAATATTTTTATTTTTTTTTAGAATGATGGAAGGGTAACAGAAGGGAATTTCTATTGAACACTACAGTAGAGGCTGCGGTTGTGCTGCTTTGATCATGATTCTTTAACACAATTTCACAGCTGGGAGCGGGTGGTTAGCAATTTAAGGACTTACATTAAGTCCAAATTTTATACTCTTTTCTTTAATACTTCTTATGTTAACAAGGAAACTAGAAAGATGTGATAAACTGAAAGTAGATGATGAAGATGAAGATGAGATGAAGAAAATCCCAGTTTTAAAAGAGGACTGGTCACATGCATATACAACAACACAGCCCACTGCTATTTAGAGATTTCTGTCTTCAATGACATTATCTCTTACTCTATTAATCATTAATTTATAATTATAACTTATCATTTATAATTATTAGCTTAAAGCTTTCAAGAACAATATCTTGAGCACTTAAATGGAATACAGACACCACCAACTACTGAAATGTCCATTTAAGACAAATATGTATAATGCATATAGCAATTTGCTATCTATTTAGAGATGCCAGATGAAGAATATTTTAAGAAGAAAGGTAAGAGAAATCATTTTCATCAAGCTATTCTCAGCTCTAAGTCCTAGAGATTTTATGAGAAAAAATACTGTTCTATTAAATAGTGAAATGAAATGTAATTTAACTTGTCATATGAGAGTGAAAATAATGAGTAATTTTTGCATTGAACATTAAAAATGCAAACCCTGAGAGAAATTTTCAATATAACATTTCAGCAAATTCTGAAATTCATGTTCTATTTCATTTCTAGTCTTCTTCAGGGATAGATAATAACACAAACGAAGACAAACAATACTCTGTTTTAAAGTACCAGTCTGTAAATGCAATTCCTCAAATGACCAACAACCATTTGCTAATTGCAAAACAAATGCACCATATTGCAGAAATTCTCCATTTTTGGCTGGGGTCATCTGTCAATGACATGAAGTAACTTAGAAAACCTTAAGATATGTATAATATATGTATTAAAAGTACTGCTGTTCTGGAGTATATTTTCTTTGTTATTTTATTATTAAAGCATCATGAAAATAGATAAATACATGATTTTCATATTTTGGAGTATACCAAAATTATATAATAGTAAAATAACAAATACAAAATTACATAACAATATATAATATATATATAATAATAACAGCACCTGGTATAGCTAGCATATTTAATGGTTAGTAGGTAAATTAGTTACATAATTTGTACAATAGTCTTACTAGATAACACTACTATTATCTTCATTTTTTTTTTAAAGATTTATTTATTTATATGACACACACACAGAGAGAGAGGGATCGCAGGTAGGCGAGAGGCAAGCGTAGAGAGAGGGGGAAGCAGACTTCCCGCCCAATGCTGGGCTCGATCCCAGGATCCTGGGATCATGACCTGAACCGAAGGCAGAGGCCTAACCCTCTGAGCCACCCAGGCGCCCTATTATCTTCATTTTTACAGATAAAGAGGTTGTGATTTGCTCACTTAGGACAGAGACCCAGTCATCTGTATTTTCATTAAGATTCCCAGATGGCATAGATGCATATCACATTTTCAGAAGTGGCCTAAATTGTATTTTTTACTCAAATTAAAAATGTACTGTCATTAAAGTCTTAACACTTCAAGACCTCTATGTGAATTTTCTGTGCACGTGAGACAAGTTTGGTCAACTTGTGGTCTAAAAACTTTCCAATTCATTGGGTATTTCAAACTTCTGGATATATTGTCCAGAAATATGTTGAATTACTTTTAGAGAGCAAAATATTCTAATTAGGAAATTTCAGGAGTCTTCTTGCCTCCAAAAGATTGATGTTTTCTAGTGATTTAACCAGTCTTACACACTTACATGTATAGATCTCAAATCAGATACATAATGCACCTTTTCTTTACAATAGCACGTGTAATGTTTAATTTTCATTCTGTAATTAAGTCAGTATATCAACAAAACACATAAATGTTCCCCTACACAAAATATTAAGTAGCTAATTAAAATGTAATCAATAAAGAGTAGTTAAGTGTCATATATTAAAACAGCCAACTAAAATACTGTTCCATCAGATGCAGATAATTCAAAAAGATGCCAGTCCTAACCTGTGGCTTTAAGTTTAGCAGGTCTATTGTGTTGAATCCTCAGTCCTTGAGGACATGCACTATTTAAAACCCTTCATTATGCAATACTTTCTTCTGTCTTGTGCTTCACAATTCTTACTGAGAAACATTCTTACTGGGATCCTGACCTAGCAATTAAAACAAGAAAAATATGGGAAATATATTTTTTCAGTTCTAGTTTCCAAATCTAGTTTTCTCTCTGCACTACCTCCCTCCCTCCCCCGCACATCTCTATCTCTGTCACACACAAAACCACACAGTGAATCTCCCAGATGTTTCAGCAGCTCTTTAGGCACATAAAAACAAATGGAAAATATAAGCAATTAAGTGTGCGATAATAATTAATTGTTTATAAAATTCAAGTTAAAGAGAACACACACCTTTATTTTCTATCATAATTACTTAATTACATATATATGCATGCTATTTGAAGGAAATGATTGTCAGGTATCCTTTTTTTTTATCTTCAAACATCACAGCACACCAAATTCCATAGAGAATTTTATAACTGAAATTTTAAAATAAATATACATTCTCAAGAGAGTTTTATCTTATATAACTATTTTAAAAAGTGCTATGGGAGTGAATAATAGTATCAAAGAAAGTTAAAACTTAATGGAAGCTTTAAGAACATCTTATTGGAAACTGCCAAGATAGGGATTAAAAAACTTGAGGTTATTACAAAACTAGGGTGCTGCAGTGAAATCTAATCCTCTAACATTTAGGTTTCCTGACACATCTGGATTTACCCGATTCCATGTGCCATTTTTTTTTCCTTTTTCTGAGGTTAAAAACAACAATAACATACACCCAGATTTATTGCTTGGACAACTGCAACTGTCTTATAAGAGTTATCTCTGATTTGATTCTTGATATGTATAAAATAGATTGGTGGGGACACCTTAAATTTCAAATTTCAGGGAGAATATTTGGGTAATCTAGGTTAGATTATGCACCTGTCCCTGATTTTAGATAGTAGCTACCAGACTACATTTACATGGCATGAGATAATGAGTTAACCTTTAAAACTTTTCACTGTGGGGGCGCCTGGGTGGCTCAGTTGGTTGGGCGACTGCCTTCGGCTCAGGTCATGAACCTGGAGACCTGGGATCGAGTCCCACATCGGGCTCCCTGCTCAGCGGGAGGCCTGCTTATCCCTCTCTCACTCCCCCTACTTGTGTTCCCTCTCTGGCTGTGTTTCTCTCTGTCAAATAAATAAATAAAATCTTTAAAAAAAAAAAAAAGAAACAACTTTTCACTGTGTAATACACAGCTCTAATGATTTGGGCATTTTAGTCTGTTTAATTATTGCACAAACCTGTGAAGTCGGTGCTATTTTTCATTCCTTTAAAGGAAATTATGATACAGACTAAAAATATTAAATACATGTTCTTCCTTTTTGAAGAAAATATCTATCAAGAAACGGAAGGGCACCTGGGTGGCTCAGTGGGTTAAAGCCTCTGCCTTCAGCTCAGTTCATGATCTCAGGGTCCTGGTATCAAGGCCCTCATCAGGTTTTGGGCTCAGCAGGGAGCCTGTTTTCTCGGCTCTCTCTGCCTACTTGTGATCTCTCTCTATGTTAAAAAAATAAATATGATCTTAAAAAAAAAAAGAAAAGGAAAATATTTTGAATTTAAGAGGTTGATTTGTATGAAGACCATGTCAATAAGAGTATATACTGACACCACTAGACACTTATTCTGAAGGCCAATTCAGCCATCTGGGTAGAAGATATCAATAATGTAGGAAATACCTAGATAATCTGAATTTAAATAGACTCAGACTTGACCTTTGCTTTATGTGAAAGATTGACATGTGACCATTTTGAAGATATAGTCCTGTTCCAAGTTATACAGCTAATTGCAACAGAATGGTTGAAACTCTTTTTTCTTTGTTTTAATATTACAGAAGTTGAGTTTTAAAGGGAAGTGATTTGTGAGGGAATATATATATATATATATATATATATAAAATAATCTGTATCTAAAAAGAGAAAAAGTGTGGTATAATGCAGACACTAGTAATAGTTCAAAGGAGCAGTCAATGCTGCAAAAATGACTGTGAGGTTTCCAGACCTCTTCTGAAAGTGTAATGGTTAAAAGCAAGTAATAATGTATAAATCTATTATGTTACCCCATCTCTAGAGCATGGGACTGAGGGTAAATGACTATCAACTATTCTTTATCATAATGTAGGCTCTGTGCTTTGCTAGAGACTGTCATTTTCACACATGAGATCTGATGGAGACTGTTAGCAGCTGACAGACCACTGGCAGTTTTACCTTTTAAATAAATGATCAGGTAACGGATATCTGATTTAATCAGAAATACAATTTAATCAATTTAATCCATAGCCTAAGAATATCACAAAGAGCAGGTCATATTCCCCTGAACAGATAAAAGTGAATGTGGTTGGAGGGGCAGGGTGTCTTAGTTGATCCATCACTTAAGCAGATGAAAAACTTTTATGATAAAACTGAATTCAAGGATTCCATCCTAAATAAATTATGCCTACTGTAACAAACTAAGCAGAGTGAAAAGAACTGTGATTCATTTAGAAGCTGAGAAATTTTCCAAAAGCCTGAGTTTTGAGCTGGCTATTATAAATACTCTTTTTGTTTGTTTGTTTGCTTTAGGCACACTTTTAATAAAGCAAGACAAGATTTTCGTTAATCTCTATTATCAGTGACTAATAAAAAATTTAAGATGGAATACATGCATTTTAATTTTTATTTGATTTTATTTAATTTTTATGTATTTGTATTTCTAATTGTACAAATGACTTTTAAAATTTTTGTTTTATTTTTAACTGAAGTAGAGTTGATTCTGCATTTTTTTTTTTTAAGATTTTCTTTATTTGACATAGAGAAATACAGCCAGAGAGGAAACACAAGCAGCGGGAGTGAGAGAGGGTAAAGCAGGGCTCCTGCCAAGCAGGCAGCCTACACGGGGCTCAATCCCGGGACTCCAGAATCATGACCTGAGCCAATGACCACTGAGCCACCCAGGCGCCCCGACTCTGCATTTAAAGATATCTCTGTTTAAACAGATTTTTGTCATCATGTTTAAAGTAACTCCAAAGATTTTCATTCTGCTATCAGATACTTACATGTCTAATTAAAATTTATGTACTTTATAGATATACCTTAATTAAAAGTACATAATAACTTACAGAACCACTTACAAGGAGAAACAGACAAATCCAAACTTATGACAAGATATTTTACATACCTCTCTCAGGAACTGAAAGAACAAGCAGATTTTTGAAATCAGTGAAGATATAAAGTATCTGAATGACACAATCAGCAAACTTGATCTAATGGGTGGAACATTGCACCTAACCACTAAAGAACATGCATTCTCTTCAAGCTCACATTGATATTTACAAATATGGCTACATACTGGTCCATAAAGCAAGTCTCAACAAATTTCAAAGAATTAAACTTGATTTATTTCACTCAGCATAATCTCTTCCAGTCCAGTCCATGTTGCTACAAAAGTTGGATATTCATCCTTTCTGATGGAGGCACAGTATTCCATTGTATATATGTAACACATCTTCTTTATCCATTCATCTGTTGATGGGCAATAGGAGAAGGAAAGTAAATGGGAAGTAGGGTAATCCAAGGCAAGAAACGAAACAACAGAGACTTTGGACACAGAAACAAACTGAGGGACTTTGAGCGAGGGGGGTGGGGGGATGGGAGAGCCTGGTGGCGCCTATTGCATGGAACACTAGGTGTGGGGACTGGGGAATGAATCTTGGAACACTGGAGAAAAAATTAAGTAACAATTAAAAAAAAGAATTAAACTCATTTAGAGTATGTTTGACTATAAGACAATTAAGGTAGAGAGCAATTTATAATGATAATGAGAACATTCCATATGTTTGGAAATTAAGAAATGCACTTTTTTGTTTTTTAAAGATTTTATTTATTTGACAGAGAGAAACACAGCCAGAGAGGGAACACAAGCAGGGGAGTGAGAGAGGGAGAAGCAGGCTTCCCGCTGAACAGGGAGCCCAATGTGGGACTCGATCCCAGGTCTCCGGGATCATGACCTGAGCTGAAGGCAGTTGTTTAACCAACTGAGCCACCCAGGCGCCCCAAGAAATACACTTTTAAATAGCCCACATAGAAGAAAGAAATCACATAGATGGGAATTAGAGTTTTTCAATGAGTTTTAATAAAAGTACATGTTGAAACTTGTGAGATATGGTGAACACCATGCTTAAAGGGAAATTTATACCCTTAAATGCATATATTAGAAAAGAAGAAACACTGAATATCAGTGAACAAAGTACCATCTCAAAAAGCTAGAAAGTGTATTTAACCATTTTTCAGTGAAGATATTGTAATGTATTATAATTACCAGTTTACTTGATCTCACTGGAAACAGTGGTCTATGAGTTCCTTGGGTTCAGGGATCATGCCTTATTCTTTAGATCCCCGGTACCTATTAAAGTACCTTGTACACAACTGATACTTGTTTAAACTGAATTGAGTTTATCATCATCAATGCCTTACATAGTGAGACCCTAGGGTGTCAGACTCAAGTGTTACAAAAGCCAGGCAGGTGATATGGTGCTGGAGGCCAACAAGATAGGGCATATGACAAACCAGAAAGCACATGCTCCATCTGAGGGAGGACTGCTGCTATTTGGTCCCAGTTGGTTGTTGCTATGGGAGAATGCTGCCCTGCTATGGCTAGATATCACCCATTTGTTTATAAGAAGGCGGAAATTCATATTTTGAGGTGAAATCTCCATTTTGAAAATTTTAAATTTTTAAAATTTCATTGTTTGAAGTAGGTCTTCTTTTAAAAAAAATTATTTGACAAAGAGAGAGAGGGGGAGAGCACACAGCAGGGGGAATGACAGGCAGAGGGAGACACAGGTACCCCATGGAGCAGAGAGTCCAATGCAGAGCTCTATCCCAGGACCCTTGGATCATGACCTGAGCTGAAGGCAGACACTTAACCCACTGAGCCACCCAAGTACCCTAGAAGCAGAAATTCCTATTTATACAATGGTTTACTCCTATGTTTTCTGTTCAAATCATGCTTTTCTAAATTCCATCAGTATTTTTTTTAAAGATTTTATTTATTTGAGAGAGAGAGAGAGAGAGAGAGAGAGAGCGAGCGCCCCAGTGGGGGGGAGGGTGAGAGGCAGTGAGGGGGGAGAGGCAGAGAGAGAGGTAAAAGCAGACTTCCCAGAGCAAGGAGCCCACTGCAGGGCTCAATCCCAGGACCTGAGCTAAATTGAGCAACCCAGGCACCCCTCCATGTGCATTTCTAAAGTTTCATTTAACTATAGTCATTGTAGCACTAATCCATGAATTATGCTCTGCCATTATTTTTTTACATATACGTAACCTGACACTTGTAAACTTGTGGTATTTATTTAATAACAATGTTTTACTTCTTTAAAAACAGTATAATTGAGTAACATAATCAGTATTCTGGGTCAAAGAAAATTACTAATGGCAATTTATTGACATAACTTTTTCCCTGCTTTTTAAAATTTGACTCATTGCTCAGACCCAGTTAACTTGATGCGAACAAAATGACAAACTTTACAAAATTAACCTATTTCTGACCTCAAGTGAAGAATAAAGAGGTAGCAGAAAGGGAAAGAAGCCTAAAACTGCCTATGTTAGAGCTCTGCCTTGTGAAAGAGTTACTTTAAGTAATTCCGAAGTAGTGTTGCCTTAAGTTCCCTGACTCTGCTTCGTTGTTGCTACAATGAGAGTCAAACAAGATAATGACTTGGATTTCTCCCAGTTCTATTATTTTTTCTTATAGAAAAATTAACATGACAAAAATACAACTAAAAATTGTTACTTTTTTATTATATTGAGTTTATGTTGGCATTTTTCAGAAAGAAGTATGTAGCTGACACAATGCCAAATTGCCACCTTTTAAATGATTCTTTGAAAAATAATATCTGCAGAAGTCCTATAGTAATCATTAATGTGAAATAATCCATTAACTGTATTTTTCAGTGTTGCTATTTTCCAGTTCTGCTCCTTTCATAATTAGCCAACAAAACAGAACATTAGGGAAAAGGGAAGAGGGAGAAAATATTATGAACCAGTACAGAAACACTGTCACTGACAAAATAACATACCATGTTCTCTTGGTTCTATTTTCATGGGTTGTCTTCTAATTGTAATTTTCAGAGGATAACTCTTATAGAATTAAATCCTAAATTTGGATCTCTGACCTGCCCTGCCCTTCCTTCTCATCTCTCTCTCTCTCTCTCTCTCTCTCTCTCTCTCTCTCTCTCTCTCTCTCACACACATACACACACACACACACACACACACACACACACACACATGCATGCATGTGCACAAAACCATAAGGTCAACTTGAAGAAAATTCAGCACTAAGTACCAGATTAAATATGTAAGAAAATAAATGTAAAATAACAATAAATTCTTTTCATCTCTGTACTCGGTATTTAAGTATTAAAAATTAGCAGCATGTAAACAAGTGTGATATGACCACACAGTGAGTCTGTGGCTATATAAAACTCTAAAATAAAATACTCCTGTTTTAAGAACCTGTTACAGTAAGTTGGAATTACTGAAGAAAGAGTGGGTCGCTGGGCCTTACCATGAAGCATATCAAATTTGAAGGTTTAGTTATTTGTACATTTAGCTTTATAAGAGAAGGAAACACAGGACACATTCTTGATTGATGCAAAGTCTGATATAAAATGGAAATAAATGACTTATCTGCAAATCTTAAAGAAAAAACAAAATGATTAAATTATCCTCTTAGCTAGCAAGCTAGCAAAGGAAAGCAAAGACAGCAAAAGGAGTTTAATCTGGAAAATTTCCAAGGTTGCTGCTTTAGCTAGTGTTTCTTCAAGTTCAGTTCCCAATTCATAATGTATAAAATACTCAGTTTAAAACTACACCACACAAGGACGTACGGAGTACCTGAAAATAAAGAATGAAATATAATTCAATTGAACTAGAGTAAAATAAAATCTAATAAACTAAGTATCACCTTTTGTTTCACTGTTTATATATTGTAAAGCATGTTTTTATTTTATTCTGATCTCTTGATTACACTATTTTAACGTCACAACGCCTCTTTTCATTATTTGCTTTGATGAAAAATATTTAAAATATTATTTCAATTTTAAAATATAATTTAATACATGTATTCAGAAACGTAGCATTTTAAAAGTGAAATTGTATCATTAATTAGTTGACAAGAATGACTTTTTGTTCATTATGAAGACTTTGAAAATAATTTCCATCATATTCCAAAGAAGGATATAGATGTAATGCTATTTTGAATAGAAGAGGTGGAAAAGTACATCAAATCCCAAAGAGAAGATAATAGAGGGTAAATTCTTGGGGGCAACAATATTTTAAAAATTTCCTTAAAATATGACTGATGATAAATTTCAGAGATATTATGACTTGTATCTCTTCACCTGAGACCCACATGTTCTGGAGAGAGAATTTGTTGGTGCATTTCTCTCAAGTAGAAAAAAATGGTTTTCATTTTGCATGTCCTTTTGCTTAAACTAGGAGCAAATATACAGGAAATCACTCCACGCAATGTGAACACAAAGAACTTTGGCATATTAATAATTAAAAAAATAGAAGATTCTCTTTGCTCAGAATCTACATAAATATATATTATGGCATTTTTTGATGAAAAATGCATTATATATCTTAAAATCTAATGTCATAACCACTTTTAAAACATAATGATTAACTAAAGTATTTCAAAAATTGCTGTTAACATTCCTATTTTGTTAATTTTAACTTCAGTAGCCGATGAAGTTGACCTATTAACTGTAGTTGTACCGTACTCACTCCTTGAGTGCTTCTGTGTACTATACATAAGTGCTTAACTATTTACATGAGTAAGTACAGTTTATTTTAGGCCTTTTTTTTTTCAGCATCTGGGAAGCTGATTTTCTTGTGATTCAATTTTCTATGTCAAGTGACCCTTTTACAGTATAACTATAAGGCTAAATAATATAAAGAAATTAGGACTTCCCATTTCCATGCTATGTGAGCATTTAAGAAGACCCCATCAGCTAGCAGATATCTATGTTGTATTGGAAATTAATTAAAGGCCACTTGCTAGAACCTATTTTAGATGGGAGACAAGTTTATTTTCTGACATTTCAAATGGTTGACTCTCTTTAATCGCTAGAAAGCACTCTTAAAAATGGAACCAGGTAACTTGGGACATTAACCTTCAATTAATCATGAGTCTCTAAGTATTTTTATTGGAAAAACAGACCCTCTCCCATAGGATCTGATGCAATATGATACAATCTTTGTGCTCATTTATGAACTGGTAACACTGGGGTGTCACTGAACGTCTTTAGATTCTTCACCTTGGCTATCACTGCCCTGAATCTGTAAATAACAGCTGTGCCTCTGAGAATTATTATTAAGGAAAGAAAAAGTATGTGAAACTGCCCATAAGGATCTGGCATATAGTGGACACTCAATTTTTAGTTAAATGCATATAAGAAAGACATTGTGTGTGTGTGTGTGTGTGTGTGTGTGTGTGTGTGTGTGTGTGTGTAGGAAAAGTTCTCAATTTTTTCAAGCATGGAAAAGCATTGAGGAGTTGCTTTTGGACAAAGTAATAAGGACTCAGAGAAGAGCACTGGAAAGGAAAAAGATAATTAATACCTTAAAGAGGTACTTTCCTAAAGTGGGAAAGAACAGGACAAAAGATAGTTTTACCAATCATTGTTATGTTGGGATTATGCATGCATCTCTATTTAGGTACACAAATTCCATTGTTACCCTAATGTTATATAGATGTAGTACAGTAAAGAACTACTGGAAATTAATATTTTTTAAAAATATAATGAAACATAAAATATAAAATATAACTTGCCAATTTTAATTTTACAGTGAGGTGAGTTCTGAGAAATGTATACTGTCATGTAAATGCCACCACAATCATGAAATAGAATATTTTTATGTCGCATTTTCTTTAATTTTTATTTATGGACTTCTATTTTTTTAAGATCTACTTTGAGAGAGAGAATGTGTGCACATGAACAAGCAGGGGGAAGGGGCAGAGGTATAGAGAGAGAAAGAGAGAGAATCTCGAGCAGACTGTCCAGTGAGCACGGAGCCTGACTCTCAGGCTCGATCTTAGGACCCTACCATCATGACTTGAGCCAAAATCAATAGCCACCTAACCCACTGAGCCACCCAGGCATCTCAGAACATTTTCATCACCTGAAATCTCTTTGGTTTCCATGTGTAATCATGCTTCTACCCTATCCTCCATCTGGGGCATCTTAGCAATCACTGATATAACCACTGCCTCTTTTAGAATATTCATATAAATGGAAATATACAGTTGGTAAGTTTTTGTGTTTGGCTTTTATCACTTAACATAAAGATTCTGTGTCCCTCCATATTGTTGAATTTATCAATAGTTTGTTGTTTTGGTGAGTAATATTCTATTTTATGGATACAAGTGGTCTAACTATTTGGGTTTTTTTCCAGAGTTTTTTTTTTTTCTGTTATGAATAAAGTTACTCTAAACATTTAAGTATAATTCTTTGTGATGGATATTGTTTTTATTTCTTTTAGTTTAGTATCTGGAAGAGAAACTACTAGGTTGCATGATAATTGTATGACAAATTTGCCAAAATCCTTTCCAAAATTGCAATTTTATTACAACCAGCAATGTAAAAGACTTCTGCTTGTTCCACATCCTCTCCAACACTTGTGACTATCTCTTTACTTCTAGGTGATCTAGAGGATGGGGCGGGGAAATTTATTTCCCATTCCCTGATTCAATGCCTGTTAATATTGAACCTGTTTGCAATTACTAACTCCCCATTCCTATATTTTCTTGGATGGAATACCCATCAAAATGTTTGTCCAAGTTTTGAGGACATTTTTCTTCCAATATTTAGTTGTAAGGATTTGTTATATATTCTGAACTCAAGTCTTCCTTAGAATCTTGCTTTGCAAAATTTGCTGCCAGTTTTTGGACTGCCATTTAATTTTCTTAAGGGTATCTTTTGAAAGCAGAAGTTTTCAAAGTTTTAGAAGTCCAAATCATTCTCCTTTTTCTTTTATAATTTTTCTGTTGTACATTTTTCTGTTTAATCTTAGAAATATAGAGTTTTCTCTGATGTTTTCTGTTTCAGTTCTTACTTTAGGTCTAGGAGTCATTTTTATTTATTGGGTATATGTGGGAGGAAAAGGTCTAAGTATCTTTTCTCCCTTTACATGTGGGCATCCATTTTTTTAACAACATATGTTTAAAAATTATCTTTTAACTATTGAATCACCTTGTCAGCTCTGTCAGAAATCAGTTTATAATATCTATGGGCATGTCTTTATTACAAACATAACACTATCTTCATGACTACAGCTTTGTACTAAGTGTATATCATTCATTGTGCTCTTATTTTTTTTGTAACTTTTTGCTTGTTATCATTTCCTTGAATTTTAATATACATTTTAGATAAATCAGTTTCATTCTTTGAGAATAGTAATCAGAATTGTCTTGCATAGATCAATAAAGTTATCATAACAAATGGTGTCTTTGAATGCTTCTCTCTCCATTTATTATGATCTTCATAAATTGTGAGCAGTAACTTACCAGGCTCAGGGTACAGGTCTTGGCAAGTTTTGTTAGATTATACTTAAATGTTTTGTATTTTGGTGATATTTACATGACTTTTCAGTTTCAATGCCCAGTTGTTTGTTGCTAGTAGAGTGTAGAGTGTGTGTGTGTGTGTGTTTGTGTATCTTAAATATTGCCCCGCTAATTACAATGATTAGTTCTAGTTTTACAAAATTTCTGTAGATTCCTTAAGATTTTCAACATTATTTCTCTTTTCTTTGCCTTATTATTGTACTGACTAGAACATTCAATATGATCTTAAATAGGAGTGATGAGAAAGATCTTATTCCAGATCTAAGCAGGAAGACACAGACTTTACCAATGAATATAATGTGAGCTCTAGGTTAAACGTGGACACCTATTGATGACGTTGAAAAAGTTACCTTATATTCTTAGTCTTCTGAGAATTTTTGATGTATATGGATACTAAATTTTGTCAATGTTGTTTTCCACACCTATTAAGATGATCCATACAGTTTTTCCATTTTTTATTTTTATTTTTTGTCCATGAAACATTTTAGTAACATCCCAGAAAAGGTCAGGAAGAAGGAATTTCAGAGTCCCTGAGAGGCAGCTCTAACTTCAGCTACTCCTGCAGCAAAGGAGGTAGAAAGATCAGGCTGACCTCAGAAAATGGTAGGACAGGAGAGGCCAGGTCAGGCCTCTGCATAGTGGTGGCTGTCGCCATAAATCTTGCTACCTGCTAGGAGCTGTGGAAGGACCTTGGGGGAGACTGGGATATGGTGGTGGGTAGTGCCTGCCCAAGAAATGCTTTCACATCCAACATTCACACCTCTTGACAGCAGCCTAGAGAATGCCTATTTTGAAGATGAGGAAATGAAGGCTCTCAAAAGTGATCTGGAGAAGCCAGCACATAGCAAAGGACAAGGAAAGCAGGGCAGGCCCACAGTTTCACATGAAGTCCAGAACTCTAGGGCTGTTAATAGAGAGGTCCCCATGAAAACATTCTTAAACAAGTTGATGTTGTACAATGGCTGGCTGAGGATGCCAGCAGTCATTCTCACTGATGAAAATGATTTTCACCTTGGCATAGCCCACATAGTTGGGCACATTCTGATTGGAAAAGAAGTCAAAGGTATGGTGGTTCACCATCTCATAGCCCAGGCAGACAGCCACCCCAATGTAAATGTCTACTTTACCTTGGACAGAGGCAGGGAAGATGAAGAAATGCTGGGAATTTTTCCCCACCAGGTAGGGGGAAAAATTTTTCCCCTCAATATGCTATTCATGTCCACATTCCATTGCTCTGTGTGATCTTGTTCTCCTGGTCATAGGTAGGAGATGAAGAAACACTACAGTTTGGAAAACCCTCCAGAGGAAACGGAGTTCAGGCAGGTTGAGTGAAACCACCTGAGGTTGCACTCTGCAGGCAGAGTAAAGATGAAAGCCTGGCCCAGGCGCCAGGCCATGGTGACTTCCAGGCAGACAATTGGGGTCAGGGTGTAACCAACTGCAGCTTCAGTGCAATATGAGCTACCAGAGCAAACAAATGGTAACTCTCAGCACTCCAGGGATCAATCTAAAAGAATCAAGCAAGGCAGTTTACCTTGAGAAGGGGAGTTTTGAAATGGCTTTAGTAATGAAGGGAAAATGGACTAGAAGAGCTGTATTATTCATTTTTAAAAATCCATTAATGTGGTTGTTTACATCGATTCATTTTCTAATATTGAGCCAAAGTTTCATTCTTGAGATAAACCACACTTGATTATGTTATATTGTCTCTTTATAAAATGTTATTGAAAATTTTTATGTTTGTGTTCCAGAGGGATGCTTGTCTCCAGCATTTGTTTTCTGGGAATGTGTTTGTCTATTTTTGTTGTCAGGGCAATGCTGACTTTTGTCATGTTCTATTATCTGGAGGGCCACATGGAAACATGATATTATTTCTCCTTAAAATTTGCAAAGTCTTTTACTATTCTCTAAAATTTTCACTTAAGTTTTTTTTTTTTTTTTTTCAAAAAAGTTATTTTCTTGTGTTAGATATAGGGCTATTCAGGTCATAGATCTCTTCTAGAGTAAGCTTTCGTAATTTGTAACCTCTGAAAAAACAATCATATATTTCACCTAAGATGTTAAACTTATTGTTTAAGGTTGTTCATAGTATTTCCTTTTCAACCTTTAATGCACACAGAAATATAATCATATCCCAGTTTTCATTCTTAAAAATAATCTATGCCTTCACCCTATTTTGCTTGATCTGTATGGCTAAAATTTTGTCAATTTTATTGATTGTTTCTAAAGATTTTGGCTTCCTTGTGTACTATTTTCTATTTTCTATTTTCCTGATTTCTACTCTTACCTGGATTATTTATTTCCCTCTGGCTACTTAGGATTTAATTTTTGTTTCTCACTTAGAAATCTTCTTTCAATCATATTTTATGTGGGAGTAAAAATGGGAGTTTAGAAAGTGTAAGTGTTTAAGGTAAAGCTCCATAAGATGGCACATTGGGGAAAAAAATGGTTCCTGTTTTTATATCTTCCAGATGATTAAAGAATTTTCTTGCACTAAATATACCTGCTGAAATCAAGTTTCTATCTTATGACAACCTCCTCTGTTTTCAGCCAATCCAAGCTCATAAGCCCCTTTACTCTCTAAAAATGAAATAAATTTGTGCTTGGTGGCTGAAAAGCCCTAATTTTCTTGAGTGATTTTTTTTTAGAAGTACTCCTTAAGCAGAAATCTGCACCCTCTCTATTTCTTTTTATCGTTGACAAAAGATTATCTATTAAATGCCTTATTGGTTTACAGTTTTCTAGATTGAGTAAACACAGGAAGTGGTAAATCACATCAATTCCCTGTTTTCTGTGTGTGTGTATATATATACGTTAATTATGTCTATATATAGAATAAAGACAAAATTGCTTTAAGCATTTTGCTACAGATTACACATGCATATATATGCACATATACATATAAATGGACTCTAGTTAAAATTTATACATGATTCTTAATATTTAAAAATGACATTTAAGTCTGTTGCAGCATATATAAGTATACATAAACAATGAAAGGCAGAAATATAATTGAATCCTAGTTGTAGCACATGTGAGCTTTCAAACATAAATAGGTAAAAACTGTTCCTTTCTCCAAAAAACATATTAATTGAGTGAGATTAAAGGTATTATGTTAAAGTAGCTTCTATGAAATAATGGTATATACAGTTTATCTATTTAACTCTGTGTAACACTTTAAATTTCTCTCGTTATCCTATGTCAAGACTGTAGTTATTTTCAGTTAGAAGCATTCTCCTTAAATTCATGACTCCTTTAACACCTGTTCACTGTTTAGCTGTTCTGCAAATGAACATGATGGTACAGATTAAAGCTTGTATTCAATGGTCATTATGTAAGCAAAGTAACACTCATGGTGTTAAGTTGGTATTTTGATTCCACACCCACTTATGCTGGTACTAAGCAGACATATTCCTTTTACCTCTCCTTTGCTGTTTATAATTATTATGGCCCTGCTCCCCTCTCACCAATGAAAAAGTAAGTGCTCCATGTAGTACTATAGCTATATTCCATTTAAGTTCCTTATACTTGCTGAGAAAATAACCAGACAACCTATTTATTTGACTGTGTAACAACAAATGATATAACCCGAATGGGGCTATTTCAACCACTTCTGTTATTGCTGGGTAAGATCACCTTTAATTATGGAAACATCGTGTTTTGTGATCCTAGATGTTTAGAGACTTCTGAAGTAATGGACAGAGTTTTCCTTAATCAAACTATACTGAAGAACATTCTTTTTGCTGTTGTGGGGTGTTAGTAGCACATAGGAGTCTGGCAGGAGAGAATTAAAGAGAAGAAGCAAAGTGCCAGAAGTTGCATAGGCATTTTTCTGTTCTTTGACTCAATGTTCATGAAAATTATGCAGCAAGGCACTATGGCCCTTACATAGTCAAGGTAACTAAGACAAAAATTAATATTCTTGAAGTTATATATTTAATAAGTACACTAGAAATCAATCAAAGTATCCCTGGCTCCAACACTGATGCTGATTTCACTGTGAGATCAGCTTCTAGGCAAAAGACGGAGGAGATAAGGTTAGCTGAGTGCTTGAAACATTCTAGGCATTCAACAAATTTTCACAGTGTGTAAACAAAGGGAACCACAAATTGGGAACACTCAGTATTCATCACCCTCTAAATGCCTAGAGAAGCTGAGAGGTTTCAGAATAAAAAATAACTCCATTTGTAAAGTAATTACTATATATTAGACACGTTTCTAATTTAATAGATTAACTCAGTTAATAATGAAAATACTATTACAAAGTAAATAATTTTAGAATTATTGCCACCTTTGATAGCAAAACTGAGGTAGAAAGAGAAATACTGAATTGCCTGAGTCACTCAGATACAAGTAGTGATGAAGTTCGATTCTAGAGTTCAGTACTTTTAGTCAATATATTATGTTACGTCTTCTTACAGACACATATAGAGAAAATAAATAAGTCACTTTGAGACACTTAGAAATAGGGAGTCAGGATCTGGGAAAATTCAAGCCATATTCCGATATGCACTGATAATTATGATCACTGTTATCACCATGACTAGCACCAACACCATCATCATTAACATTTATTAACACTGTTCTACATATTTTACACATGCCTTCTCATGTATTCCTACCAACAGCCCTATTTCCTTCATGGCACCTATCTAATTGTGTTATGATTTTAAAATAAAAGTGTGCCTCCATCAGAAAGGATGAATATCCAACTTTTGTAGCAACATGGACTGGACTGGAAGAGATTATGTTGAGTGAAATAAGCCAAGAAGAGAAAGTCAAGTATCACATGGTTTCACTTACTTGCGGTGCATGAGGGGTAACCTGGAGGACAGTGGGAGAAGGAAAGTAAATGGGAACTAGGGTAATCTAGGGAGGTAAATGAAACAACAGAGACTTTGGACACAGAAACAAACTGAGGGACTTGGAGGGAGGGGGGTGGAGGGATGGGAGAGCCTGGTGGTGGGTACTGGGGACACCTAAAGCGTGGAGCACTGGATGTGGGGAATGGGGAATGAATCTTGGAACACTGGAAAAAAAATTTAGCAACAATAAAATATATATATATATATATTATCAATAAAAAAATAAAATAAATTAAAAGTGTGGTATTTCTCTACTAACACATGAGCCTTTGCTTGAAGGCAGCTTCTGTCCTCTGATTCATATTTAACATCTTCCTACAACAAGTAGACTAGAATATTCCACATATTAGTTACTCCATATTTATAAAATAAATAATTAAGCGTATGGATGATCCCTGAAGCACAGTCTGAAATGAATCATTTTATGCAAAGCCAATTTCAGAGATACATAAATGTGGAAAAATAAACATAGTGAATATCAAAGTTGAACTACTGTGAGTACAAATGTATAGTTCCTATCATTGGAACATAGCCATAAAAATCAGAAGACAGCATATGAAGACCTAAAACCAAAAATCATTTCCTTCAATATATTATTTTGGTCATATATGCATATTCTCACTCAAACAATATTTATATTAACATTCATCTTCTTTTCATTACCACTATGATTAAATTTTATAATTGTTTTTTAAAAATTGATTTTGTTAGATCAGAAAAATGAGAGAAAAGTTTTAAAACTCTGAATGCTGTTCTTTTTAATTATTTGATGAAAATCTATGAAATATATTTTTCATTAAGATTAAACTGGAACATAGAAATTTAAGTATGACAGTATTAGTAGCCATAGAGAAATGGAAAAAGAATAACTGTTTATAACTGAATACTACGGAAATTTTAAAAAACTTATTAAAACTGATCAGAGATGGGCGCTAAAACCAAAAATATCAAAAAAACACTGCATTTTCCAGTATAACTCATCTTTACCTAAGAATAACATGTACATTAACATAAAAATATATTTCAAAATTGAATGTGAAAATACACTGCAATTTTAAAAAGTTTTCCATCAGCTTTATAAATTCCTTGACATTTAACTACATAAATATGAAGTTTAGTTGGGAAAATATTCAATAATAGAAAATTGATTGTGTATTACATGCAAAGGATGGTTTAAGGACATGATAATCTCCCTGATTAAAATAAAACTTGCTGACCATGCTTAGTATTAACATATATAAATAATAGGCACACCCAGCAGCAAAAATGAAGTGAGACATCAATGTCAAATATCTAAAGTTTATACTTTATTAAAATCTGAATTTTTACAGCAGATTTTAGATATTTCAGATAAAAATTAGATATGAAGTAAAATTCTATGGAATATATATAAAAATAGAGAATGCTACAACTATTTTTTTTTTTCCTGAGAGTAGCAGTTTCCTTTTTCCTTTTCCCAGAAGGGCATCATTTCATATTCAGGATGTCCACTTTAAAAATAATGTGTAGGGGCGCCTGGGTGGCTCAGTCGTTAAGCATCTGCCTTCTGCTCAGGTCATGATCCCAAAGTCCATGGATTGAGCCCTGCATCGGGCTCCCTGCTCAGCGGGAAGCCTGCTTCTCCCTCTCTCACTCCCCCTGCTTGTGTTCCCTCTCTAGTTGTGTTTCTCTCTCTTCCAAATAAATAAATTAAATATTAAAAATAAATAAATAATAAAAATGTGTAGCTAAATGGCAAAACTCCAGATTTACTGTATGAAATGTTTTGTCCAAATAGCTGAATGAATCATTCTGCAAAGATGCAGTTTGATATTGTGAAACTAAAGTAGCCCTTAAGAAGAAGCATTTATATCCTATCAATCTATTTCAGGATTTTCAGAAGAATGAATTCATATTCAAAACCTATTTTAAAAAAAGCATTGAACGTATACATGAAAAAAGCACTACATTTTTCATAGGGGGTATTTTGGAGTAAACAGAACATATATGTTATATAATCAAACAACTTTAAAACATATTCATAAACAGTTTATTCTATTATCATGGGCTATCTCTTTTTTTTTAAGATTTTATTTATTTGACACAGAGAGATCACAAGTAGGCAGAGAGGCAGGCAGAGAAACAGGCAGAGAAACAGGCAGAGAGACAGGAGGAAACAGGCTCCCCGCTGAGCAGAGAGCCCGATGCTGGCCTCTATCCCAGGACTCTGAGATCATGACCTGAGCTGAAGGCAGAGGCTTTAACCCACTGAGCCACCTAAGCACCCATCATACGCTATTTCTTTACTAGACATAAGATACTTAAAGAACCATTTAAATCTACTCAAATGCAAATATGTAAGTATAAATGGATGTACATATATATATATATATATATACATAAACATAAGCATACAGATGTGTACTTGCATATGCATTTCTATGTGTTTATCTGCATATATAGCATGGCAATATCAAATCTTCCCAGAAGCTAAGTATAAATAACTTAAATAGGTGACCGATTCCTTAAACATAATTAGAAGCTCTTAACTAAAGTGCCTGCAGATACATCTCCCAGCTCACCCAGATGTGTAGATTTGGGTCTATTTGATTTTGTCTTTCATTTGAAGAAACGTCATCAAAATCTTGCTATATTTTTCAATGAAAGAAATAATACAGTATGAGTGTGATTTGAGAAAATAAAAGCTCAGTGTTTTGACAGCATTCTCAATTCTTTTTTTGAATTTATTTATTTGACAGAGAGATTTTATTTATTTGACAGAGAGAAATACAGCTAGAGAGGGAATATAAGCAGGGGAAGTGAGAGTGGGAGAAGCAGGCTTCCCGCCAAGCAGGGAACCCAATGTAGGGCTCTATCCTGGAATTCCAGGATCATGACCTGAGCCAAAGGCAGACACTTGATGACTGAACTACCCAGGCACCCCAGTATTTTTAATACTAATCAAAGCCAGTGGGAACTTGGCATATTGTCTTTATTTTTATCAACTCTAGGAGTAAAGCAGTTAAGACAGAAAAGATAACTGGACCTCTACTACATTTGCTCTAAATGAAGAGATCATAAATCATCTTATTCATCTTACATTTCACAGATTCCAATTGCTAAAAGCTTAACTACTTTAGTGCAAACTTTTCTCAAGGTTCCAGTACAGATGCCCATACAAAATTAACTTTGAATACAAGCAAATTTAAATTTATTCCACTTACTTTGCATTATGAATATCAGTTAAAAAATTAGTTCCTTTTCAAACAGTTTGAAAGTAAAAGAAATAAAAAAACTTTACAATCACATTGCTTGACTCCAAAGCTTTGGCCATTCACATTGCACATTTTCTTTATATTAAAGCTCATTATGTTGTTCACTCAAGCCTGGGGGGAAAAAGTATTCCAGAGGAGGCTAAAGTAACCAGTGTTAACTTGATATGACTATGGAAATATTTTTATTAGTTTTGGCTTCTACTGGTATTTCAATTAAGTGTGAAGGCAATACAAAATTAGTGTTCTTTTTACTTTGTTCTTCTGATTTTAATTCTTTTATTTCTCCAGAAATACTTTGTTCTTCCGAAATATCAGAAATTACAGATTACCTCATGCCCAAAGTAGTCATTGAAACACTAAAAATATTCTTAAATGACAATGTACCACTTCATTCTTGTCATCTTTGTATCACCACACCTTCAACCTCAAGCCAATTGGTGTATTATGTATACATAAGTCTATCAAGTCATCTCAAAAATTAAAAACAAGAACAGAAATTTACAGAGGTAATCTATAGAAACATGAACTTCACAGGCAACATGATGTTAATACAAAAGTATCTATCAATAATCACTCTCAATGTGAATGGCCAATGTTCATTGTCACTAGCTATCAGGGAAATTCAAATCAAAACCACACTGAGATAACACCTTATACCAGTCAGAATGGACAAAATTAACAAATCAGGAAACAACAAGTGTTGGAGAGGCTGCAGAGAAAGGGGAACTCTCTTACACTGTTGGTGGGAATGCAAATTGGTGCAGCCGCTTTGGAAAACAGTGTGGAGATTTCTTAAAAAAATAAAAATAGAACTTCCCTTTGACCCTGCAATTGCACTACTGGGCATTTACCCCAAAGATATAGATGTAGTGAGAAGAAGGGACATATATACCCCAATGTTCATGGCGGCAATGGCCGCATTTGCCAAACTGTGGAAAGAGCCAAGGTGCCCTTTAACAGATGAATGGATCAAGAAGCAGTGGTACATATATACAATGGAATACTACATCTCCATCAGAGAGGATGGATATTCAACTTTTGTAGCAACATGGACTGGAATGGAAGAGATTATGCTGAGTGAAATAAGCCAAGTATAAAAAGTCAATTATCACATGGTTTCACTTACTTGTGGTGCATAAGGGATAATATAGAAGATAGTAGGAGAAGGAAAATAAATGGGAAGTAGGGTAATTCAGGGAAAGAAATGAAACATGAAAGACTTTGGACACAGAAACAAACTGAGGGACTTGGAGGGAGGGGGTGAGGGGATAGGAGAGCCTCGTAGTGGGTACTGAGGGCACCTATTGCATGGAACACTGGGTGTGGAGCATGGGCAATGAATTTGGAACACTGAAAAAATAAAATAAATTTAAAGTTAAAAAATTTAAAAACAGAATTATGTAACTGATTTTAACTGTGAGGACTTATATCCATGTGACAAAAACTTGACTACACACACACAAACACAAACACACACACACACACACACACACACACACATCTTACTTTGGATTGTAAGGATTAAGATTACTTTCAAAATGTAGTTTTAATGCTGTTATAATATAACTAAAAACCTTTATATATTTTTTCTCATTGACTCTATACAAAATCCTGTAAGATATAAAGAGGGGAGGTGACATGCCCAAGACCATAATGTAAGTGGCAGAACTGAAACAATAGCCCAAACTTTTGATTTTATTTCATCTCAATCTCCTCTCTCTCTCTCTCTCTCTCTCTCTCTCTCTCTCTCTCTTTCTCTCTCTCTTTCTCTCTCCTGAAAAAAGCCAATTACTTCAGTAGAGGATATCTTGCTACTCCTGGGATAATCTTAAAAGCATAAATCATACCTGCCTTGTTTGTCAAGTATTTTTTTTTCCAAATCCCTACTACAACACTTTTTGGATGGTAATGTGCTAATTAGTTTTGTAGCATTAAATCTATGACAACATGTTCTAATATTAATAGGGGAGTGTCCATCATTAACATGCTCTTATTCAAATTGCAAAGTTCAGAAATCAAGAAAACATAATACCAGCACCAAGTTTAAAGCAAAAGTTTTTATTATAAATAATACTGAATTCTGAAATCTATTACATACACATATTATTTAAGTTTCTAGAGGTCACCCTACAAAAAGATTTGAAATATATAATTTTTAACCTATTACACTGGGATGAGATCCTCACAAAGCAAGAATGAATACATGATGATTGTTAAGTCAACTTATAAGAAAGATGGGAATACTCTAATGTGAAGGGCTCTGTGGGTTGTGCTCTGTGGGTAATTTGTTCAGACAAGGGAATGGACACAGAGTATCACTAACAGTAGTATCTAAGTGGGGTGTCTATCAGATGGGGGCCCCAAAATGTGGGGTGACTGATCAGGTGGAAGCTGGTAGTGGTATGGTATTGACAAGAATTTACCTGAGGCAAAACAAAGGAGAGAGTTTACTGAATACACAACAAGGGAGCTGCAGGCAGGAGAGAAGAGGAGAGGCTATCTGCAGTGAGGCAGTGGGCGGGGGCTGCTTTTAAAGGGGTAGATGAGGAGGTATGGTGACCTAGAAAACACTCCCTTTTTTGGTAACGGTGTCTACTTGTGAGTTGCCCATTAGTCAGTTAGGGCCTATGAATCTCTTGAGGTGGGTTACCTGATGGGCGTGTCTGCTTTCCATTGCTCAAGCCTGTTTGCCTAAAAGGGCAGCCTCTACACTGCTATTACTCTGGTTTCTATCCAACATTAGTCATGATTAAAAAATATTTTTAAAATATGGTTTTGAGTGCCATTTAAAATATGTCATTCAGTCTAAAGTGGCATGCCCTTGCTTCAGAACCTAGAAGATTATACTGAGACACCTCTATCATGACTTGCCAGGAACCTTGGAAGGCATCAACATCTGCTATAGACATTTGGACCATAGTCTGGACCTGTTACAGACACTTTTCAGAAATGGCAACCTTCTGAGCTACCTAGCAAGTAGATCAAGGAGTATTCCAAAAGAGTATTGTGCATGCTCTTTCCAAAGCTCAAAAGAAGCTGAATCACACCTCTTTCAGTTGTCAGAGGTTCAAAAATAAATATGTTGCCTTTTTTTTTTTTTTTTCTTTAGGAAAGGTATTCCAGAATGCTCAAGAACACTCCATTCCTAAATAGTTCACTTAGCATGAAAGACTTCTGGAGAGTTTATCTTCTAACCACTGGTATGCAGGTATCTTACCAATTTATCTAGAATATTGGTGATTAAGTCATTAGTACAATGTCACCCTAATAGTACATCAGTAGATGTTCTGTTAAATGTCAGTGTAAGAATTTACCTGGACTATATAGTGACAGAGAGCAGGTGAGTTAACTTTGCCCCAGGGCAAGACTAAAAATAACAACTACTATTAGTTTGATGTTCTTTCCTAATGGCCCTGAAAAGAATGTACTAGATCATCGGTAGCTGAATATGAAGCTGAACATGATAATATGTTGCAGAAAAAAGGACCACATCAAATGAGACAGTACAAACTGGGGCTACAACTACTTTTTAAGTTTAAGTTAATTCATCATTTTCTGCCAAAATTTACAGATATAATTTGGACACAAGCAAATAAGATGGACACCATAAACACTGCATTCTTTAAGTCCATATGAGTGGTTTTAATTTTTGTTATTGCACCTGTGATACATTATTGCTTCCATTTTATTAATTCGGTCAAAGGAGAAAGGTTGTAAGAACTTTTTTTTTTCTTTTTCCTTTTCCTCAATAGCACAGCTGACTGCATAGGTCAAGGGACCCAATGTTAGTGTTATGCTAACAATGTCTACTCCAATTACACACTCAGGGAAGGTGAAATACCCAAAGACTGGTCCTGTAAACTCACAGACCTCATGTGAAATGACCTTGGACCAGCACCAAGTCCTTATTACAAAACTTCTGAATAATCCTACTGTAAGAGGGGAATTATGAAAGCATTTTGGTTCTGTTAATATTAATATCCCTCTAGATCCTATACCAAAACCCTTGAAGATGTCTTTCCTCAGTATATAGTTACTTGATAAATGACCATCAATCTCTTTGGGGAACAGTTACTGATTAGATTTGCTAAAACATGACACAATCCTTCCTCATGAGAGCATAACCTCTTCCTCTGAAATTCTTTAAGACTTTTACTTTTCTCCTTTTGAAAACTCCTTTAGCGTATAGAGTGGATTAACTACCATTTAAAGCGTATACTTTGCTACAGAATGTGGGGTCAGAGACCAACTACCTTGCCATGATCTGGAAGACTTGTTTGATCACTTAAAATTACCAAATCAGAAATCTACATTATTAGGTATTCCCAAAGTATACTGACATTTGTGATACACCAATTTTGTACAAATATATTGACCATTTATATTAACTAAATTTTACATTCCATCATTTTGCCTCTAAATCAAATAATGAAGTTGGTGAAGGATAAGAACTTTGAAAACTGTTTTGTGCCCTGAAAAAAGGTCAAAAGATCACAAGTCACTGACTTGAGAACTGAGACAACAATTTATAGCTACATGTTATTAAGTTAAGAAACCATGATGGAGTTTTAGTTCATGAATTACAGATTCATGCACTTGTTGTCTCTGTCGTATGAGTGCTCTTTTCAGACATTTTACAGAAGTCAGCACTTCCTGATGCCCACATTCCTTTTATTTAAAATAGATTTTATTTATTTGAGAAAGAGAGAGAGAACACAACAGTGGAGAGGAGCAGAGGGGAAGAGAGAGAGAGAGAAGCAGACTCCTTACTGAGCATGAAGCCCGAGGGGCTTGATCCCAGGACCTGGAGATCATGACCTAAGCTGATGGCAGCCACTTGACAGCATGAACAACCCCGGTGCCCCTGATGTCTACATGAGCCCTATACCGTAACAATTTGGCTCACAAGGTGTTCTGTTATTACAAGATATCATGAATGACTCTAAACAAAGAAATATAATTATTATTCTAGCTCTAAAAGTGCTTAAAGTAAAAGATCCTTTGCTTAGAAAGTAATGACTGAAGTGCATTTCCAATCACAAAAATCAGCTATCGGATAAGATAGTCCAATCTTTTTTTAACTTAATGATATGGTAAATTAGATGGGGATTCTTATATCCCTCAAATTCAATTAAATCAGATGGTTTGTTTTGTGTTTTTAAATTATAAGGTAATTTTTATTTAACTACATTCAAGAACATTTCCAAATAAACCACTGAGCATTTTTTTGAGACTCTAAGTGTTGTGAGCTGAAATTTCTTCATTCACTACCATCCTCAGAATGGTTTAATTGGAAAATAAACCGTGCACTATGTTCCAAAAATGAGATTACAGAATATTATATACTCTATATTAAATACTCTTAAGCTATATCATGTCTATGCAGACAACTGTAAATGTAAACATACCTATAATCTTGATATACATACACATGGACACATGTGATAGGTCGATAGATATACCTAGATCTATGCAAAAACATAGATATAAAGGTATAGATACTAGATATATTTAATACATCTCCATCACAGAATTTTTAATGTGGTCATCATCATTGATGTTACAAGTCAATTCTCTTCATCTGATTCATAGACACAGGGCCTCAAAATGGTGTACTACCTCTTAAGAAAACATTTAACCAGCAGCAAAGTCTAAAATCAGGCATGCTGAATCCTAGCACAGTAATCTCTTCTGAGATTTTCGCTTTTGTTAGTGACTTTTTATGATGGCTCCTTACACTGCCTGATTAATATATATATAAATATATAAATATGATATATATAACACATATATTTTAAAAGTCTGAAAAGATAGGTAGGTGCTATCTAAAACAAGGACACATTTTAATGTCAAATAATCCAGTACTTTTTTGCAGTGTTCTTTGCTTTTAACAGCCCTGTGGGATTCATTCTGCCACTTTATTCTTCAAAGTAGTAAATGTCTCGATTGAATGTAAAATGTTACACTGCATTAGTATGAAGGTATAATCAATAAATGGTCAGCTCATTCAGTATTTTGAAGACTTTGCATAATGGAAGGTCATGTCTGATGAGAATACAGTGGCAAAAGTGTCACCAAGTGATCACAGTGACTCAACAGTAATTAAGTATTCCTTTTACTTAGATGCAGTGTTTAACTTGGTTACTACCTAACGTGAAATTTAATATCAAACTCTGCTTGCCTTAAATATTTTATCAGCAACCCAATTCCTAACTGAAATGTAAGGTCAGACTCTAACTATAATTATCTTTGAAGTCTAGTCAATCTTTATAAGCATACTTGATCAGTGAGCATATACTTTTCAACAGGTGATATTATAAAACATAGCTAGAGAGGCATATAGTCAAATTTCTAGTATTTTTTCAATTTTGTGTGTATTTAAGCAGAGTGCTGAATTCAGTACAGTAGTAGAAGAGAATGAATATTATAATTGACAAGTTAAAAGAAACAAAACAACAACATAAACAATATAATTTAATTGTTCTAAAAAGCCTTTCCCTTAGGCATTATATTCTTAATTTTATAAATATGCAAACTGAGACAAAGAAAGTTAAATTACCTGTTTAGCATCATATAACTATAAAGTGCTCAAGATTTTAATTCAAATTCATTTGCATGAAAACTAGTCTGCATTTATATCAAATTTGAAAACAATTAGTTCCTGCTCTCAAAGGATTCATTATGTAGAAAGATAGAATAAAATTAGAAATATAACTACATACATTTTGATGAATATGTAAAGGTTTAAACAAAATCACAGGACTGCTCCAAAGAGTTAGCATTTAAATCTGACTGGCAAATATAGAATGATTTCAAGATAAGGTAATAGTTGACCTGGACTTGAATATTAAATTTTGATGGATATATCAAAAAAGGTTAGACTATTTCTACAATAATGAAGGCTGTGATTAAAGGTCACAAATCATGAAAGACCCTGGCATTCCCAGCTATTTACAAGCAGTTTTGGTGCAAAATACAAAACATGCAAAGAACAGCAGAAGCAGAGGTTTCAGTAGCTAGAGATGAGATTATATGAAGTTATAAGAAGAAAACTTATGAAGTATTCAACACATCATGCTAAGACATTTTAACTTTTCTACAGGCAATGAGATAAATAGAAAAAATGATCATATATATTAATCTAGCAGTGTTCTAAGGTGAAATGGCAAGCAGAGTCATTAAAATCAGGGTGTCATTTGAGAGGACATTGTATGCACTTAACTGTATAGTCAGATATTGGTTGGTAATATTAATTATGATTTGAATATCACTCAACAGCTTAAATTTGTTTCATGTATTACCATATTCAATCATTGGGGTGGAAGACATGAAAAAGGCAAAGCAGGTATTCTATCAGCATTTTGGAGATATAAAATTTGTATTAGAGAAATAAAGATATCTGCTCAGAGTGATAGAAGTAATAACTGAAGAAAGCAAAATGAGACTTTGGGCCTCCTGATCCTATTCATCATATATCAGAGCAAATTATAAACAGCAAGCATCTGACTTCAGCTCAGGTTATGATCTTAGGGTCCTGGGATCCAGCCCCATGATGGGCTCCATGCTCAGGAGTAGTCTGCTTGCCCCTCTGCCCTTCCCCATGCTTGTGTGTTCTCTCTCTCAAATAAATCAATAAAATCTTTTTTAAAAAAACACAGTTAAGGGGTGCCTGGGTGGCTCAGTTGGTTAAGCATCTGCCTTCAGCTCAGGTCATGATCCCAGGGTCCCAGGATCGAGCCCAACATCAGGATCCCTGCTTGGTGGGAAGCCTCCTTCTCCCTTTCTCATTGTCCCTGCTTGTATTCCCTCTCTTGCTGTATTTCTCTCTGTCAAATAAATAAGTAAAATCTTTAAAAAATTTTATAAATAAAAAATTTAAAAAATCACAGTTAAGTTGTATCTTCAATTTATACCTTTTCATCCATAATGCGACAGAATATATTGAAGCAAATATCATTGTTTTAAATTTTATAATATCTTGGGAATCCTGTCATAAGCACAGTCCAGTTCTTAAAATCTTTCTGGTGAAAAATTTTTGGAAATATTAAAAAAGCTCTGAAAAGAGAGATAGCCTATGGGGGGGGGAACAGAAGAGGATGAAGGATTTATGGATCAGCTTCCCCTCATAATCTCACAAAGAAAATCAAGATTTTTCCATCAAAGGGAATCAATGGAGTTTAAACATGATAGTATGTAGAGAGTACCTCTAAACACACATCTAGACCAAAATGACACATGGCTAAGCATCCACCAATGCAGGGTCTCAGCATTTTTTATGCATGGATATATATAGAAAAATGAAAACTCTTAGCAAGTGGAAAAAGAAAGATGGGAAAACAATCTGACAGAATATGAGGGGAAATCTCTTACTAATAAGGTATCTGAAGCTCAAATATGAAAAACCTAACTAGACTTGTTTTGGCAAATGCCAAAATTGCTTCATGAAGACACTAAAAAAAGTTAGAATGATGCTTCATTTTTATATTGATCACCATCATCCACTGACCCAGAACTTGGGGCAAGCTCAGAGAAGATGGCAGGCATGTATTTTCTCACTTAAGAAATTCACTTGTAAGTTAAGATCACCCCTCCTTCAACCTTTGAAAGGCCATGTTCTCCATGCTCATGGCATATTTTAAAAGTAGGTCAGGTAGCTGTAAATATTCCAAGTCACAAGCTGAAATTAAGGACTGGCTGCTAGTGGCAATGTACACATTTGGAGATGTCTAGTCATGAAGTGGAAGGGAAAATTTTACTTTCTCTGTACCATTAAAGCTCTAAGAACTTGAAAGTGAGGCAAAGAAATAAAAGGAAGAAACTAGTAGAAAGGGAAAAAAAGGTGCTAAAAATCAAGGAATTGTACTAGAAATTCAGCATTTCTATCTTTAACTAGAAAACTGAAAAATAGTAAAAAGTTTTGCTAAGACACTGAAACATGAACTAAGGGTACTGTCTATTTTGCAGTCATCTTTGTAGTCTTTTTTTGTTTTGTTCTGTGTGCATAGAAAGCAAGAATATGTGACTTTGATATAAAAATATCTAATATCACAAAAAATTGTTAATATTAAAAAGCAAGGAAATATCAAATACTCAATAGAAGAAATAAGGAAAAATGTCCTATAAATGAAAAATCCATTCAAATGTACACTAAAAAGAGAAAAGAGCAGAATTAATCCAGTCAGCACAAAGAACAAACTAAAAACATAAGAAACAAAAAAATGTAATAAACCAGTAGAACAATTTATCAATTATTAAGCAAGTTTAAAGAAAAGCTCTTAAAATGAAAAAAAAAAGGAGGACAAAGTAATAAACATGAGAGGTACAAGATTATCATTATAAATAATTAGGAACAAGATCCAATATGTGAACATTGAAAATACCAGATCATATTGTGCAGAATCTAAACTACTTGTGTACAGGATATATTCATAGAGTCAGCAAAAACAATAACAACAACTGCACAGACAAATGTTAAATATTAATACACGAAGTTTATTGCCTAGTAAAACTCAGCAACCAACTATATAAATACTCAATTTTAAACCAGAATTACTACCCTTAAACAACATCTCCCTTGCAACTAGTAGATAAATATGTCCTGCCATCTAGTGAGCAACCTAGTTATTATAGCCAACAGTACTGTATTATAAACTTCAAAGTTGCTAAGAGATTAGATCTTGTTTTCAACACACACACACACACACACACACACACACACACACACACACACAGAGGTATTAGCTCATAGCTATAATGGTAATCATATTGCAATATGTAAATGTAGCAAATCAACATGCACAGCTTAAATTTACACAATGTTATAGATGTCAATTATATCTCAGTAAAAAGATAATAAAAATAACCCAAAATTTCTTGATATGTAAAGAAACAGATAAGTGAGCCCCACCTTCAAGGGGAAAAAAGCCAATAAAAATTTGATTTCAGAAAGACTAATATTTTGAATTTAACAGCTAAAGACTTCAAGGAAGTTAATATACATGTTATAAAGACACAAGAATGAGGCAAAAATAAACAAAAGGCATATTTACTGAAAAGTAGAAGTTTTAAAAATTATATTTTCCAAAATACACCGGTGTATATGAAGAAAGTATTAAAGCTTTAAAAATACTACTAGAATTAAGTGTGTTTAGAAAGTCTATAGAAAAAAGATGATTTTACAACAATGAATCTATTTTATATACATACTAAAAGTGAGTAATCAACATTAGTTTTGTTTGCTTATTTGTTTTTAAGATTTTATTTATTTGACAGAGAGAAACACAGCCAGAGAGAGAACACAAGCAGGGGGAGTAAGACAGGGAGAAGCAGGCCTCTTGCCCCAGCAGGGAGTCCCATGTGGGGCTTGATCCCAGGACTCTGAGATCATGACCTGACTGGAAGGCAGATGCTTAACGACTGAGCCACCCAGGCACCCCAACATTAGTTTTTAAAACTCCATCTGTAATATTACTCAAAGAAAATATTTAGGGATAATTGTAACAAAGTTGTGCAAGTCTTATACACTGAAAACTACAAAACTTTACTGAAAATAATTAAAGAATGCCCAAGAAAAATGGAAAACCACATCTGCTAATGATTTGTCAGACTTGATTTTGTTAAAGTGATAGTTCTCAAAGTGATTTATAGATTTAATGTTATCCTAAACAAAATTGCAGCAAGCTTTTTATAGAACTTGATTAGTTTATTCCGCAATTTATTTTCATAACCAAACTACAGAAAAAAGGCAACTCATAAATTAAAAAAAAAATAGAAAAATTGTGGTCCAATACTATTATACTAAAAAGCTACAATAATCGGGAATAGTTTGAGATTGTCAGAAGCATTGATATATAAGTTGTTGGAACAAAGATGAAGGTCCACATGTTGACTCATGCACACATATATTTAATTTATTTTTATTAAAGTACCAAGGTAATTTATTGAGAAAAGTGTAGTTTTTCCAACAAAAGAGAAAAAATATTCATTTGCAAAAAAAAATCCTCACTCCTATATCATGTCTTATATAAAGATACTAATTCCAAATGGATTATATAAAATTTGTATATGAGTTAAAAATCAGAAACTTCTAAAAGAAAACATGGGGAAAATACATATGCCCTTTAGTTAGCAAAGACTTCTTTGACAGTACACAAAACATACAAAATTTGAAGGAAAAAAATAATAAATTAGATTTTATCAAAATTTAAAAAAAAATGCTCACTTGAAGACATCATTCAAGAAAATGTAGCGAGGGACAGAGGAGAGACCGACATTCCCTTGCCCAGGAAAGTCTAGCTTCCCCGCAGCCTTGAGTGTGCTTACCCGGAGGGTAGTTCCCCAGGGCGTACTGGGGGTGGTCCCAGGGCAGAAGCACAAGCTCTCTGCCTACCGGGAGGCGGCGGTGTCTCCAGTCTCCTGCAGCTGCTTTCTCCTGCTGAGTTCTGGAATTTTATCCAAGACCAGCCTTCTGGCAGACGCAGCCCCATCCCGACCCTCCCCATTCGGTTTCCTGCATAAGGGGTCCTCTGCGGCCACCTCACAGGAAGACGGTGCTATGGGCAGTTGGCACCCCGAGGACCTGGAGAATCGAGGATCTTGGACGGAGAGGTTGGCCTCTCCAGTGCCTTTGGAACTAGTCAGCCCACTGGGCCTGTTCTTGCCCAACAGCCCCGCTGGGCTCACTTCTCTAGCCAGGACTGTTGCTCGATGCACTCCAGTTCTTTAGTGAAGTTTGCAGCACGCAAACAGCTGCGGGTTCGACTGTGTCAGCATCGGTATCATCCAGAGCTGCCTGCACAGAGGGCGTGGCTTGAGGTACGCGCAGGAGGCTGAGGCGTCCCCACCAGGGTTTAGGGTCTGTGTCCTGGGACCACTTAGCACCTCGAATAAAGACTGCTCCCCACCACCCCGCCGTCGCCCTGCCCTCACCACACACAGAAAAGGAGGCAAAAGCGTCAGCTTCTGTGCCGCACCTAAAGAGCCCTAACAAGGGGTGAGCCCAATCTATATGGGACAAAAAGGCACTTACCACCTCTTATTCTATATTAGTCCGTCCATTTGAAGGACACAGATATGCTCCAAGGGCAGATGCTGCCGGATGACTGCTGTGGTCCTGGGGTGGGAGAGGAAGGTGAGGAACCATCTGGGCCCCAGGAAGACCAGGGGTACAACGTCATCTTACTCTGCTGCTTGGTACCCGCCTAAATCCAAATTCAACACAAGCTTCCTCCTGGAAAAGGTCACTGTTGCCAGCTCCTTCCATGGTAACTGCAGGGTTGGATCCTTACCCAGTTCCAAAAAGGTCTGGGGACAGGGACAGCACCAGGACACCCTCTTCTCCAGTGGCTTGGCTTCATGTTCAGCAGGTCTTCCTAGCCAGTTCTCTCCCCTGAGTTCTGGGAGTCATCAGCTGAGGACGTACACTGCTGCAGTGAATCCGTATCTGGCCACAACTTGTTTGTTTCACAAAACCCATAACCATCATTTCACTTGTATTATCTTCAACTTGGGCAGCACCCTCTCACATGGCATATTCTTCCCATCCGTTGATGATGTGGGAAGAGCTGGTCTGGCTGGAAACCTGAGGGCTTTTTCTGAGTAGACTTGACAGCTCTTCTGGGAAACCTGCCTGCCATTTGGCCCCTGCATATCAGTATTAGCATCACTGTCCTTTTCTCTCTCGCCAGCATGGCAGAAACAGGGACCTGACACCGCCCGCTCCCCCCATTCCTTAGAGTGGAGTAACCACTGGGGAGGTTCTGCAAAATGCACTTTCCCCCTACATGCTCTATTGTAAATGTTTCTAATTTACAGAAAAAAATTCCAAGGAAGGAAGACCAAAGTAGCCATCAGGGTTCTACTTGGGATTGGAAAGGGAGCCTTAGTTCTTCTAGGGAGGCACACTGGAGTCAGGTTGACTGGGAACTCAGAGTCAGGCCCAAAGACTCTGGCACAGCTGAGAGAAAACTCAGCAAGTAGAAGGTGTTTGTGATGTCGGCACCTATAACAGAAAAGACACAAAATAACTAAAGTTGGAAAAGAAAATGTGATATCACTTCTGATTATACAGAAATAAAAGATTAGACTACTGTGAACAATTACATGTCAAAAAATTAGGTAATTGAAATAACATAGACAAATTTCTAGAAATACATAAATTACCAAAACTGATTTTAAAAAATGAATAATACTTTAAGAAGTAAGGAAGTATTGAATCAATAATGAAAAACATTCCAACAAAGAAAATGTTAGAACCAGACAGCTTCACTGGTTTATTCCACCATTTAAAGAATTAAGAAGAATCTCTTAATGTCTTCCAGCAAGTGGAAGAGAAAAAACAAAAACAAAAACAAAAACGCTTCTAACTCATATTGTGAGAGCAGCACTGGTTTGATATCAAAACCAAAAATACTACAAACTACAGATCAATATCCCTTATAAATATAGATGTGAAAATCCTCAAAAAATATTAGCAAACCCAGCAGTATATCAAAAGGATGATACCTGATGACCAAGTAGGATTTATCTTCAGAAAACAAGGGGACATTTTATGTACTGATCATATCTGCCGAATATTCATACACTGAAACCTAGATCCCCAGTGTGATGGCATTTGAAGGCAGAACCTTTGGGAGATACCTAAATCATGAGAGTGAAACCTTCATGATGGGATTGATGCCCTTATAAGAACATAAGAGAGCTTGCTCTTTTTCTCTACTCTCTACCATGTGAGGCTACAACAAAATGACCATCTGTAAAGAGGGAAAATGGCCTTCACCAAAAACTTGACTATTCTAGCAACCTTGATCTTGGCCTTTCCAAACCTCCAAAGCAGTAATAAATAAATATTTGTTGTTAAAAAAAATAAATAAAGAGAATTTAAAAAAGAAAAAAAAAAGGAAAAAGAAAGAAAAGAATATGAAGGGAAATCCTTAGTTTGGAGAAAATACTTGCAAAGCTTATATGTGATATGAAGTACATGTCCAGAATATAAAAAGAAAACACATTTCAATAATAGGATATTTGTAATTTTAAAACTGCAAACAATTTGACAAACATTTCACAAAACAAAATGTGTAAATGCCAAAAACATAAAAACACTGTAAACATTTGCCGTTAAGTAAGTTCAAATTGAAACCACACTGAGAAACCACTACAAATCCACTGAAAGCAAAAAATTAAAAAGACAGCATCAGATTATCAGTGAGGATGTAGAGCAACTGAAGTCATCATGCATTGAAATTTAATAGACATTTTAAAGACAATTTGATAGTGTATTAAAAAGCTAAGACTCATGATGCCACTCTGGAATTTTACTCCTAGGTATTTACCCAAGGGAAGTTACCCATTAGACTCATACACTAAGACTTGTATGTAGATGTTTACAGCAGCTGTCTCTCTCCTGTACTTCTACCAACTTTGCCTCAGCCCAGCCACAAGAACATTGGGAATTCCTTAGCCCTTATCTCATTGGGTTTAAATTCTCTTTAGCATAAACTTCTCTGGTTCTACTGGGTGCTGGGCTATGAGAAGGGAGTTCCTGTCTAGACAAACTTGGTAAGAGTATTCACCATCTATTAAAAACTCCTAATTTCAGTCCTAGAACTTTCCTACATCTACCACTAGTTCTAATTTTAAAGAAACTTGATGTTCCTCACATCTGACCAGATGTGTGTTGTGTGTGTTTATTGGGTGAAGGAGTAAGGGGAGTAGTACTCCTATATTACAAATCTGCATCCTTCTGGTTCTTTTTCCCATGATGAAAGAAATTAGTTTTCTGCATATTTGCAGTACATAAGTCAGTTAGAATTAATGTATTTTCTTTCCATCCTCCAAAATTTGTTCCCTGTCCTCTTCACAGTTGTGAATTTATATGCTACATATGTTTTATTGCTGTGTTATAACAAGTTTTCTGGAAGGAACATAGATAATGAATGATTACATGTTTCATTTTTACCTTGTAGTATTCCATTAAGAATCCACTTTTCATAAACATGTAAGCATTTAAGGACATGCATTCACATCTGAATATTGCATTGGTTACATCCAAGTTTGAACATGTAGTGTTGTTCTTATTTTACTTTTATAAATACTTATAATTTTATTATGATTTCTTTGATCCATGAGATATTTAGAAGTATGTAGACGTTAAATTTCACAAAATATTGAGATTTGGAGTTACAATTCAGTTACTGATTTCTAATTTTTAATTTGACAGATTATCGGTTCTATTAGTTTCAATCTTTGTTATTTATGACTTTCATTTTGTAACTGCTGTATATGTACTTAAAAAAAAAAAACCTGAATGTTCAAATTAACGATATCCTTAAATTGCATCCTTAATTGAATATTTTCTGAAGCAAATCAACTAATATTTTCCACTATTACTTTTATAATGACTCAAATTTTGCTTTATATATATAGAAAATATTATGAAGTGAATACAGGTATAAGATTTTTGCATGTTATTCATATTACTTATTTTACCAATAACTAAGAGCTCTATTTATTCCTAATAATTATTTTGGTACACAACCTGTTTTTACTTTTATCCCTTTAGTTTTGTTTCTTTAGTTTCATGTTCCATTACTAAAGCCTTCCCTATACATTCAATTTAAATATTTTGTGTAGGTATATTTCTTATCAATACCATATATCTGGATTTTTTTCCATTTAATTTGAAAAGTTAAGGATTGTAACCATTGTTTCTACATATGTACACAACATTTTATGTGCCAATTTTTATTTTTGGTTAATTCTATGCTTCTGTTGCTTTGCTTTTTTTCTCCTTTTCCTTCTCTTTAATTAAGTGATTACTCACTCTTTCCACCCATCCTTTCCTTATTTAACAGCTGAATATTCTGTTTTTATTCTAATATTGGTCATCCTTGATTTATTCTGTTTTTATTCTAATATTGGTCATCCTTGATTTTTATATGCATCTTTTTTATTTAAAGTAAATATATATTTTTTCAGGCAAAAGAAATATTTCATAAAATTGGATCTATAAAAAGAAGAGTGTTGAAAATGGAGTAAGTTAAGGTAAAGGACAACCCATTTTTTTGTGTCTTCAATTTCTCTTTATAACTGTATAAAGCAAAAATAACAATGTATTATGTATTCACAATACATATAAAAGTATATATGACAATAAAAAGGATGGCAAGTTTGAATTGTGAATATTTTGATATATGTTCCATATGCATTAGATAGAATAAAATTATTTTATGTTAACTTGAACAATAATTTAAAATACATCTTGAAAAGTGAGAGAAATCATTGTTATAATTTTTAAAAGATTTTATTTATTTATTTGACAGAGAGAGACACAGCGAGAGAGGGAACACAAGCAGGGGGAATGGGAGAGGGAGAATGAGGCTTCCTGCTGAGCAGGGAGCCTGAACCAGGGCTCCATCCCAGGGTCCTGAGACCATGACCCAAGCTGAAGGCAGACACCTAACAACTGAGTCACCCAGGTGCTCCAAGTCATTGATATTTTTTAAAGTATATTAATAATAGGAGTACCTGGATGGTTCAGTCATTAAAGTATCTGTCTTCAGCTCAGATCATGCAGGATTAAGCCCCGCATCGGGCTCTCTGTTTGGTGGAAGGCCTGCTTCTCCCTCTCTCACTCCCCCTACTTGTTTTCCCTCTCTTGCTGTGTTTCTCCCTGTCAAATAAATAAATAAATAAATTTTTAATATAATAATAATGCAATAGTTTAAAAATCTTCAAACAACTTACAATAAGGCAGAGAGAAAATGAACCAATAAAAAAATAGGTAAGAGCTAGCAGTTGTTTATTTTAATCCAAACCTATCAATATATGGCCTAAACACACCTTTTATTTTTATTTTTTTATTATTTTTTTAAAGATTTTGTTTATTTGACAGAGAGAAACACAGCCAGAGAGGGAACACAAGCAGGGGGAGTGAGAGAGGGAGAAGCAGGGAGCCCGATGTGGGACTCGATCCCTGGTCTCCGGGATCATGACCTGAGCCGAAGGCAGTTGCTTAACCAACTGAGCCACCCAGGTGCCCCTCAATTTTACATTTTTTTAATTTGTTCTGTTCTCATAAAGTCCCTGGTTTCTTGACATTTTATCGCTTCCTGTTTTATTGACAAAATGGAGATTATCTGATATGAATCCCCTCAACTTTCACACCCCTAAACTCTTTATATAACTTCTATTCTTCATTTGTTTCCTTCCTTCTGGAAAAAATTTTAACTATCATTGCTGATCTATGTCTTCATGAGTTTTATCACTAGTCACTTCCCATCGTACAACTCTTTTTTTTTAAGATTTATTTATTTGAGAGAGAAAGAGAAGAGGGGAGGGGCAGAAGGAGAGGGAGAGTGAATCCTAAGCAGGGACTCCACACTGAGCACAAAGCCCCACTGGGGGCTTGATCCCATGACTCTGACATCACAACCTAAGAGGAAACCAAGAGTCAGATGCTTAACTGACTGTTCCACCTACATGCTTGTGTAGCTGGTTTTTTGGGTTTTTTTTCAGTAACTTAAAATCTTCAATAACTTAAATCTTCAGTAACTTAAAATGTGAGAAAATGTTCTCATATTTTCTATGTTAGAAACAAACCTAGAAAATCCTTAAGATTTCACACAAAAAACCTGTTAAAACTAATTTAAAAATTTAATAAAATTATGGGATACTGGATCAATATATAAATTCTGTTGTATTTCTATTTATGAGAAACTATCAGAAAGAGAAATTAAGAAAAAAAAACTTATCTACAATTGCATCAAAAAGAATAAAATACCTAGGAATAAATAACCAAAGCGATGACAAACCTATACACTCAAAACTACAGGACATTAATGAACGAAATTGTAAAAGGCACAGATAAATGGAAAGATATTCCATGCTTATGGACTGAAAGAATTAATAAATAGTGTTAAAATATCTATATTACCCAAAGTAATCTGCAGGTTCAGTGCAATCCCTATCAAAATTTCAGTGGCATTTTTCACGAATTAGAACAAATAATCCTCAAATCTGTGTGGAACTACAAAAGACCCTGAATAGCAAAAGCCATTTTGAGAAAGAAGAACAAAGCTGAAGGCATCAAGCTCCCTGATTTCAAACTCTATTACAAAGCTATATTAATCAAAACTGTATGATTGGCATAAAAACAAATACATAGATCAATGGGACTTAATAGCAAGGCCAACATAAACCTACTCATATATGGACAATCGATTTATAACAAAGGATCCAAGAATATACAATGTGAAAAGGACAGTCTCTTCAGTAGATGGTGCTGCTGGGATAACTGGACAGCCACATGCAAGAGAATAAAGTCGGACCAGTATCTTACACCATACACAAATTTAACTCAAAATGGACCAAGCAGCTGAGATTCTAAAAATCCTAGAAGGAAACATAAGCAAGGTATGCCTAATAACTTGTTCTTGGGTGATCCCACGCCCATGGCTCACCCAGTGGTCTCACCCCCTAGCTCTGTGGAGGCTATCCAAACTGTTGAAACTGAGTCAGTGGCCCTAATGATCTTGGAATCTCCTTTGCGTCTTTTTTTTTTTTTTTGAATAATAGTGAACATTTACAGCTGATCAGCTCTTTGTCCTGTCCTTTCAAATCTAAGAAGTTCAACTCTCTTCCTTCATTTCGCCCAATTTCTGTTTGCTTCAGTTCAAACTGGCAATGTTTCTGCTCACAAAATCCCATAAACTCTTTATCTAGTGGTTGTTCAATGACACCATTAGTGTTTTCTTCAGAACAAGCTTTCTCTCCCTCTCCCCCCCCCCCTCTTTCTCTCTCTTTCTTGCAATATCAAAAGACTGAGAATTTTCCAAATATTCAAGTTCTGGTTTATTTTCACTCAACAATTTATCTCTATCCTTTCTCATTTAACTGTAAGTAGTCAGAGCCAAGCCACTCCTACAATGCTTCTTAGAAATCTCAGCTAAATATCCAGTTTTATCATTCACATATTCTACTTTACATAAAGTGCTAGAATATAATTCAGCTAAGTTCTTTACCTCATTTCCATCTGACACATCAAGATTGCCCTTAATGTCTGAATTATTTTTAGCATGATTACTTCTGCAGTAAATTTTTTTCTCTATATAAGCATTTTATTTTATTTTTTAAGATTTATTTATTTATTTATTTATTTATTTATTTATTTATTTATTTATTTATTTGACAGAGAGAGATCACAAGTAGGCAGAGAGGCAGGCAGAGAGGGGGGGAAGCCGGCTCCCTGCTGAGCAGAGAGCCAGATGTGGGCCTAGATCCTAGGACCCTGAGATCATGACCTGAGCTGAAGGCAGAGGCTTAATCCACTTAGCCACCCAGGCACCCTCTAAATAAGCATTTTAAACTTTTATTATCAACTTTAAGAAATAGCTATAACAAATTATAAATATTTAGGAATAATTTTCCTTTATTTCTTCAACATTAATGTTTGTATGGTATGTACGTCTATAATGCTTTAAGTGTATATAGCATTATGAAGACTAATCTATAGACAAGCAGATCACCAAAATATTAAGAAGTGTGTTTTCTATCTGATAATTTCTTGATAAATTCAATTTTAATGTTCTCTGACCCTGGATGAATTATTTTTTCAATGGGACTCATTTTACAAATGACTTCGTAGTCCTTGAACATAGGCCATACAGAATTTACTGCTGGATGAACAATTACAAATCTTAAGCTTAGAACTGAGTAGCTATGGGTAATTCTAATAAAGGAGAACTAGTGTTTAAAAAAATGACTAAGTAGATCTGAGTAAATTTAGTTGGTGCAATACATTTTAAAAAATAAACTTGTTGAATTTAATTTAATGTCCCAAACCTTTTAAGAGCTAATGTCTATAATCGTGTTTCATTATGAAAATGGAAATAAATTCACCATGATAATTTGTAATAATATAGATTAAATGCACAAAAACAGTTCACATTTTATTTCTTTTTAAAAATACAAAGAAGGCAGAAATTTTAATCATCATAATTTCAAACTGAGGCTTAATGCATAGTGAAATTTCACTTCACAGGTAGTTTAGAATGATTTTATTATCCCAAATACCTATAGATTG
Source organism: Spilogale gracilis (assembly GCA_004023965.1). Lineage (NCBI taxonomy): Eukaryota > Metazoa > Chordata > Mammalia > Carnivora > Mephitidae > Spilogale > Spilogale gracilis. The sequence goes on from PITA01002210.1 coordinate 118,814, forward strand.
TTAAACACTCAAAATAATCTCATTCTTAAACCGCATCACCATAAATGAATTATAAAAGTAATAAAAACTGATATTGTTTCTAATCTTAGCTTTATCTGAATCAATTGAACTACTTAAATGTTGAATCTAGATTTATTAAAGAATGTTGAAAAATTAAGGGAAAATATTTTGGTTTTTACTCTCTCGACCTTTTAGTGTTTAGTGAAATCATCATACAATTAATTATTTTGTAGCTGTACCTCAATTTGAATAGCAAATGTGTTCCAGAAAGCACTTATGACCCTACAATTTCTGAAAATATGGTCATGTTTTCAATATACTTGATATTATTGTCAGTTAAATAGTTCTGGGAATGACTCATTTTTTTCCTCTAAAGGATGGAGTAACTGAGAATCATCAATAATCCCTTATATACTTTAGCTCAACATTCATGACCACATGTAATATACTCTGAGTTAGCACGTGAGCTTCAAAGAATCCTGTTTTCTTGCTCCCAACACCAGTCTTCAGTGCTCTAATACAAGATGGTCATCAAAGGGATGTGTATGAAATCATTTCAGATTTTTTTCGTAGGCATGGGAGAAACATTTTTAGATGATAGGTAACTTTTTTCAGATATTTCTAAATTGCTTATTTCAACAAGTATATTGAATGCTTAACACATGACGGTCTAGATGCAAGGGTACGTAGGAAAGACTATAATGTTTTCTGCCCTTGTGAGACCAAAATATATTTTGTTTTGCTTAAGGCAGAACTACAGAACTTCTTGGATCCTCTGACAAAGTTGAGATTGCAAGTCTCTTTATTAAGGAGATTTTATTATATTAAAATGTTTCTCTGAAAGACAGATTTGAAAGAAGACTTGTACAAATTTTAGCACAGATTATACTTTCAGGGTTTGAGCTATTGAAGACTTGGAGAAGAGCCTCAGAGAAAGGTCGGGTCAACAGCCATCTAGAAATATCTCTAGGTGTACATGGCTGCTGACTGAGACAACAGAGAATCTTATTCCTAGAAGACTATTCTTTGCTGAAAGAGTAATTTTCTACTTTGTTGGAAAAAGGCAGTCTTTTATCTGTGCTTTATATGCACTCAGGAACCTGACTCCAAAGAGAAGGTTCTGATTTCTATTTGAGAAAACTTCAGTTTGAAAAAGATACTAAGATTTTTTCAAAGAAAGAGTTATTATAGCTAGAGAAGAGGCACACAGCCCTATCTATCAGCCTTTGGACAGCAGGATTTTAGATGCAGAGATTAAGGCGAAAGCACAAAAACCTAGCATAAAATGTATATAGATTTGTAACTTAACTTTGTAATATCCTACAGAATATTTCAGAATCCATAATAGAAAATTATAATTTTATAGTAGAACTTTAAAATTGAGAGATCCTAAATTTGAATATATATGTATATATATATACATATGTATATTTAATACCTTGGTTCACATATTTACTTAAAGCAAAGGTCAGCTTTATTTTTCTGTTAAGTAAATTATTAGTCTTGGCAGATCATATGGTCTCTGTTACAGTAATTTAACTATGCCATAGTGTTTAAGCAGCCATAGATAGTATGTAAACAAGTAGATAGAATGTGGCATTGTTCCAATAATACTTTATTTGTAAAAACAGGATGTGAGCTGGATTTGGCCAGCAGGCCATAATTGCCTACTCCAGTCTAATGTTTTATTTACAAAGCATTTTCTCGATAAAAAACAGCTATAAATTTGAAACCATATTTTTAGATTATAAGAAAGCAGCATTGTAGAAACCATACAAACATTGAATGTGTATGATTTGTTTTTTCCATGGCAAGATAGATTCTCTTCTTTTTATAGTTAAAATAGATATGTACAATTTAATTATAACATATAAATCTTGAGTTACATTTAGATCCAGTGTCTGCAAAGACAATGAATTTATGCAAAGAAATTATCCGTATTTTCCATACTTAATTTCATAGTATAGTGATAGCTATATACACTTAGCAGATGTATCCATTTCTTGAATTCATGGGCAAAAAGATCAGAAACTAAGCATAAAGAGACATTTTAAAGATTTTTTTTTCATATCACTATGTTGCACACCTTAAACTGACAATACATATATGTCAATTATATTTCAATATAGTTGGAAAAAATTAAAAAAACAATTACCACTTCTACAATTATTTTCCATCTTCACAAAATGTGTTGATGTATTACTTTTGCTGTTATACTCTACCATGTCTTCCTTATTCTAGAGGTTTAATTTATTATATTTTTAATACATTTATTTACTGTCACTTTAATGAGGCTTTGTGGAGAAAAACAAAAAATCTATTTTTTCTTTTGTTTTCCTTTCTCCTTTTCTCCTTTCATATTTTTCTTTCAGAATTTCTGTATTATTAAATGTTATTCTTTAAATACTTCTCTTATATACTAGTGTTGGAGAAAAATATATGCTATTATTTTTAAAAACCTACTGTTTTATATACATTTACAGAGTTTTTATCTTATTTATTTTATTTTAGTTTTTAAATTTTGTTAGTTTAAATTTAGTTTTTAAATTTTGTTAGTTAACATACAGTGTAATATTAGTCTTTTTTTAAATATTTTATTTACTTATTTGAGAGAGAGAGAGATCACAAGCAGGCAGAGAGACAGGCAGAGAGAGAGGAAGAAGCAGGCTCCCCGCCAATCAGAGAACCCGACACAGGCCTCCGATCCCAGGACTCTGGGATCATGATCTGAGCCAAAGGCAGAGGCTTTAACCCACTGGGCCACCCAGGTGCCCCTATTAGTCAATTTTTAAAAACAAAACATGCATCTTGCATCCTGTGTTCCCACTCCGTTTTCTGCAGAGGCAACCACTTTTATCTAACTTACTCTTTCTATGATTAACTTTCGTACCACTAAATGGCATGCTCGTATTTCTAATTCCTAATATAATGCTGTGTATAACATCTAGATTACAGTATCATATGTGTACACATATATAAAATATATACATGCATGTAAGTGTAACTGTATATATACATATATATACATACACATATACATATATATAAAATTTTAAGCACTTCTAATGACTTTTCATTAGGAATAACAGGGATTTTCCTCTCTCCCACTCCCATCATACATTGTTATTCTCCCCGTTTGCTTTATGTTTCCAAAGAGTCATATTAATGTGTGTATTAGATACATATATTCAGTGTTTATGCAATATTGACTCTGTATTATTCAAAGCTGTGAAGTCCAAAAGATTTGGCTTATTTTTTTTAATTTCATGCATGAATTTATGTTATCCCTGGATTATTGATAGGTTGGCTTTTGTTTGTTTTGTTTTTTAAATTTCCTGTCTACCTTTCATTAGTTGAAACATAATTCTTTTGTCTACATCAGTAAACTCATCTGCGAGGTCTCTCAATTTTATTCACTTGGCAAATTTTCTCCTGCAGTCCTCTAAAATCACTGTTATGAACCTGTGACTTAGTATTCTTACTTTCTAACCATCACATTTTAAATATCCTTTCTCCATGGTTGTGGGGATCCCCTTTCCTATCTTCTATTTTGGTTCCCTTGTTTTATTCATTCTATGTATTTCTCATTTCTTGGTTTACTGCACATTTCAGCAGAGTGTTTCATATGGAGAAAAGTGGAAGGGAAGCTATTTTTTTTTAAGACTTTTGCTTACTGGCCATGCTTTTATTTTACTTTCATCCTAGATACGTGATTGTGATAAGTATGAATTCAACTAATCAATAAGAAAATCTCCACTTAAACTCTGAGAGGCATTGTTCCATTTTCTTGCTTTTAGTGCTGCTGTTATTATTTCAAGCCATTTTGATTCCTGATCCTTTCTTTATTTTCCTCACTATGAAAGCTTATCAAATCTTCTGTTTGTCTTCCGAGTTCTAAGCATCAATGTGCACACTTGATACAAGGTTCTTCACTGCCCTCACCTTCCAAGGTGCCTATTGTGACCATCATTAGACACATTAATTATCGGGAAGAAATTCTGATGACTCTGCAGGGTGGAAGAAAAGTTAACTTTCTGATATGAAAAGAGGAACATGTCTGGACTCTAACTTTAAAAAATAAATAAATGAGATGGTGGTGGGAAGATTGGACAGCAACATGTAGAAGAATGAAACTGGACCATTTCTTTATACCACACACAAAAATAAACTCAAAATGAATGAAAGACCTCAAGGTGAGACAGGAATCCATCAAAATCCTTGAGGAGATCACAGGCGGCAACCTCTTCAATCTCAACCATAGCAACTTCTTCCTAGAAACATTTCCAAAGGCAAGGGAAGCAAGAAAAAATGAACTATTGGGATTTCATCAAGATAAAAAGCTTTTGCACAGCAAAGGAAACAGTCAACAAAACCAAAAGAAAACTGACAGAATGAGAGAAGGTATTTTCAAATGACATATCAGATAAAGGGCTATTATCCAAAATCTATAAAGACCTTATCAAATTCAACACCCAAAGAACATATAATCCAATCAAAAAATGGGCAGAAGACATGAACAGACATTTCTCCAAAGAAGATATCCAAATGAGCAATAGACGTGTAAAAAAAGTGCTCAACATCACTCGGTATCAGAGAAATACAAATCAAAACCACAGTGAGATATGACCGTAGACCAGTCATAATGGCTAAAATTAACAAGTCAGGAAGATACAAATGTAGTGATCCAAAGGGGCACCTGCACCCAAATATTTATAGCAGCAATGTCCACAATAGCCAAACTATGGAAAGAACCTAGATGTCCATTAGATGAATGGAGATATATATAGTTGGGGGTCGTGGGGGGAAGAGAGAGAAAAATGAAACAAGATGGGACTGGGGAGGGAGAGAAACCATAAGAGACTCTTAATCTCAGGAAACAAACTGAGGATTGCTGCAGGGGAGGGGGCTGGGAGGGATAAGGTGGCTGGGTTATGGACTTTGGGGAGGGTTTGTGCTATGGTGAGTGCTGTGAATTATGTACGGCTGATGATTCACAGACCTGTACCCCTGAAGCAAATAATACATTATATGTGAATAAAATAAAAAAATAAGATAATAAATAAATAAGAAAGTAATCTTTGGGGTGCCTGGGTGGCTCAGTTGGTTAAGCGACTGCCTTCGGCTCAGGTCATGATCCCGGAGACCCAGGATCAAATCCCACATTGGGTTCCCTGCTCCACAGGAAGCCTGCTTCTCCCTCTCTCACTCCCCCTGCTTGTGTTCTCTCTCTGGCTGTGTTTCTCTGTGTCAAATAAATAAAATATTAAAAAAAAAAAAAAGAAAAAGAAAGTAATCTTTGCCTTTACCTCATCCTTACCTACCTTCCCCTTTCAGAGTTCTGTTGCAATCTGAACATTTTGAAATTGTGTGGTATAAATGGAATTAGCTTTGTCCTCTTCATTGTCAGCTTACATGTTAGGCCTTCCAGCCCTTTCTCTCTCAATATAGACCTTCTAAGTGTTTTGTTACATCTACTTTTCAGCTGTCAAAATTTTATTGGTATTTTCTATTCTTCTCATCCATATGGATATATGTTTAATGTAAACTTAAGGTAGGGAAACCAAACCAAAACAGATTTTGTTTTTAATACAATAATGGTAAATAATCACAAACAGGGGAAAAATAGATATGTATTTAATAGGCCATATTTTTGCTTTCCATTTTTATTTTTGAAAATTAGTTTTAATAGAAAAAAATGTTAAATATATTTATAACCTTCATATATTTTTTAAACATTTTATTTATTTATTTGACAGAGAGAGAGACTCAGTGAGAGAGGGAACACACGTGGAGGCTGCAGAGGGAGGAAAAGAATGCTTCCCAGTGAACTGGGAGCCTGATGCAGGACTCGATTCCAGGACCTGGGATCGTGACCCTAGCCAAAAGGAGACATTTAACGACTGAGCCACCCAGGTGCCCAACAGAAGTATCATTTTGCAATTAATCACCATTTCGTGAATTTTACTTGGTTCAATTGAATATCAAGATTCAGGCTGTTATCCAGTTTAAGTAAATTTTCTTCTACATCATGTAAAGATGACTAGTGTTTCATAAATTCTGTCCTACTTTTCAGAATGATTGAAATGTCACCAAATGGGACACCTGGGTCGCTCAGATAGTTAAGCATCTGCCTTCAGCTGGGGTCATGACCCCAGGGTCCTCAGATCTAGCCCTACATGGGGCTCCCTGCCAAGCAGAGAGGTCCCTCTCCTTCCTGTGCTCCCCCTGCTATTGCTGTCTCACTCTCTCTGTCAAATAGATAAATAAAGTATTTTAAAAAAATAAAGAAATGTCACTTCGAAATCACAGTGAGAGACAAACCATGAGAGACGCTTGACTTCTTGACTCCTGAAAACAAACTGAGGGTTGCAGAAAGAAAGGTGGGTGGGACGATGGGGTAACCAGGTGATGGGCATTAAGAAGGGCATACGATGTGACAAACAGTGGGTGTTATACATAACTAATGAATCATTGAACATTGCATCAAAAAGTAGTGATGCATTATATGTTGGATAATTGAATTTAAACTAAAAAAGAAAAAAAGAAAAATAAATACAAACCTCTACTTTTCTAAGCCAAAAAAAAAGTCACCTAGATATTGTCATAAGTATATTTTTAAAAATTAAAGAGAGAAAAAGATAACAGGACTATTTAGTTTTTGTCATTATATCTTAGTAAATTATTCTTAGATTTCCCTATAATATGTTATAATGTTTAATAATGCTCAAGAGTAAGGTGACTATATCTAAAATGTAAATGTAAATCATGTAAAATATTGGCCCCTGGCATTAAGCTTCATGAAGCATTAAACTTGCATACATTTTGGATGGAATCTTCAAAAATATAATAGAAATTTTGTTTGGGGGAATAATCATTAATAATTTAACAACTAAATTTTTTTTTGATTATTGTTAGGTATAGAGGAGTAAGTCACCATCATTTGACCAAATAACAAATGAATCATTTATTATAATATAGTATCTAGGGATTTTGTTTTTTATAAACTGGTTGTTCACATATGTTACTCTCCTCTTTCTTCAGTGTCCTTTTCATGGTTCAGTGTTTGACTTGGTTTGATGTGATTTGGGCTACATTAGACTAGCCCAGATCAGATTCTCCTATCTGAGAGTTTTTCAGAGAATTCTATCTGTATCTATCTATTTGTCATCTATCAGGAAGATTTATTTTAAGGAAAAGTAAACCAATTTTGGAGAGGCAATTATAAATGATGTCAAGTCCAAAATCCTCTGGGCAGGCCAGCAGGGTAGAAATTCTGACAAAAGAGTATGTTGCAGTCTTGAATCTGTAGGCTGGAAACTTGGGCAGAATTTCTATATTGTAATCAGGAGAGCAGAGTTTCTTCCTGTTTGGGAACTTCTTAAGGTCTTAAAGTAATTGGATGAGGCCAACCCACATTATGAAGGGTACGCTGCTTTACTCAAAATCTAGATTTAAATGTTAATCACATCCAAAATTATCTTCAGAACAGTATCTAGACTGATATTTGAGTAGATGCGCTGACACCACTGTAACCTAGCCAAGTTGACATCTGAAATAACCATCAAAATGCCTCATCAGTTTATATATATATATATATATATATATATATGTTTTGTAAAAATATTCACATATATTATATATAGACATTATGTTTATTTTATTTATATATTTTATATATAAATTTATATTATATATATATATATATATATATATATATATATATATATATATATAGACTGAGGACTTTCAAACAGATAAATAAAAATAGACATGCCTCTTAGGCACATAATTTCATGTAGCAAACTTTTGGAGAGAATATTAACTAAGCATAGCAAAGACTGATCTCTTAAATTAATATTCAATTATGGAAAGCTGATCAAACAAATTCTTAGAACTGCCTCAGAATTAATTAAAAAGAGCATCTATCTGAAAGCCAAACTGTTTTCAAACATTTTACAAGCCAATTTTAATTTACAATATTTGGTTCTTAAGTACGAATTATTTAGATAAGGACAAATCTTTATTCCTTAAACTTTTTTATTATCCGGGTTTCTGGAATGATGTATTGGGTTTTAAGTGACTCACATTAAAGGCCTCTTATTATATTAATACCAATATGTGTCCTATCTTTTATCTGTTTAACTGCTGTACCCAGAGAACATCTTTTTTAAAAAGTCATTCCGTTTTTTGAAACTATTTTGTGCCTTGTATACTTTCTCTTAGTTTAGTTGCTTTGTTATATTCTTCCACTTAACAACTACAGTTTATCTGATATTTAATTTTCTTTCATCAAAATCTACTTATAATGTACAAATTCAATTAGCAGAGCTGCCAGTGGTGGCTGACTTACCTGGGGGTAAGCAATAATAAAAATAAAAATAAAAATAAAAATAAAATAAAATAGGTCTACAAAATATACAATTTAGAAAATATTTAGAGAATACTCACTGAAAACAACTTCACAATTATTTCCTTTTATTTCCTTATGATAATTTTCTATTTGAGACTCCTTTTCCCCTAAATTTATTTCTTAGAAAATGTTTTAATGCCAATGACAACTGATCTAATATCCTTTAGGAAAGTGCATGCCAGATATTGTGTGAAATCAGCCTGTCTTGTCAGAGATACCTTATCAAGCCTTTGTACTCAAGGGGGTAGAATTTACTTCCTGACCCTACTTACTATTAATACACAAGAGCAAGAGGATAGGCAATCTTAGGCACCTAAGATAATGGGAATGCAGCTGTTAGTCATATAATTATTTATTTTAATGAATTTTGTGTGACTAAGTAGCTTTTAAAGTTTCTCAATCAATCAACTGTACCATGGGTATATTTCTTTTTCCCTGTTTTTAGTAAATGCATAATAGGTGACAATTTATGCTGTATTGTTTTACTTGTTTGTTCTGTTCATAAATAAATAGAAATACAAAATTTAATCGATTGTATTAATTAAAAAATTGAAAGAGAACATTTAATTTTGTTTAATCTATGGCCACTAGCCAATAAAATAGAAATTATGATTTTAAATCTCAGGGGTGTGATAGAATGGTTGCATTAACAGCTCTAATTCTTTGACTCTACTGAAGGCACACCCTTTGCAATGTGACTTTGCAGATTTTCCCATTAAATATCTAGTATAATTCTTCAGATCTTGATTCTGAGTTCAGATATATGACTTATTTTGCCCTTTAGTAAGCTAGCAGTTGTGATAAATAAGGGCTAGAAAAGAACTGTTGCCTTCATTATGGAAGCACAGTCAGGATATCCACTGGAAGGATGTAGGAGAGAAATGAAGTAGAAACAAGTTTCCCCAGCCAATAACCACCCCATTTCCAGATTCTTAATTCCCCCAACAATAACCAGGTGAAACTCAGACATTCTAGAGAGACGAGGTGACACCAGGAGATTGGTCCAGCTGAACTGCCAGTCCACAGATTCAAATTAGCTAAGTTCATCTTGTTTAGAGCCACTGTGTTTTGGAGTGGTTTCCTATGCTACGTTAATGTAGTAGTAGACAAATGAGAGAAGAGTAAAAAAATAAGATTTTTATATTTCTCAGGTAACAAAAATCTATGTATTTTCTTTCACTTTTTAAAAGTGTGTATGCATTCGTGGATACACAAACACAAATTCATTCCAGTTTCTCTCCCTCAAATAAATTTAAGTTGTGCTGTATTTTTCTTTGCATATGAAGTTTTTTTCTTTTTTTTTTTATAAGATTTTATTTATTTGACAGCGAGAAACACAGCCAGAGAGGGAACATAAGCAGGGGGAGTGAGAGAGGGAGAATCAGGCTTCCCGCCGAGCAGGGAGCCCGATGCGGGACTCAATCTCAATCCCAGGTCTCCGGGATCATGACCTGAGCCGAAGGCAGTCGCTTAACCGACTGAGCCACCCAGGCACCCTGCATATGAAGTTTTAACTTAAATATTCATATTGTTTTGAAATTATATCTGTCTTTTTTTGTCTTATTTACCATTACACTTTTAAAATATCTCTGTGTTATTCTGTGTACACATTAATTGTTGACTGTAACTGTTTTGCAGAATTCCATAGTTTATACTAGTCATGTTTCACTTATCCATTGTTCTAGAGACGGAAATCATGTTGCTCTTTATCTTCCCACAATCACAAAAAATATTATAATGAAAATCTCCATATGTATCTGTGGAAGAAACTTTGATAATATATATAACTATATATTTTATATATGTCTTCTTATACTTACATGTATATAGATAAAAATATGTCTCAGCATATCATTGCATAAATTTATTTCCTAAGCAGACCAGTCCGCTGCTGCTAAAATATCTCTTATTTTGGGGGCAGCTGGGTGGCTCAGTTGGTTAGGCGACTGCCTTCAGCTCAGGTCATGATCCTAGAGGCCCCGGGATCGAGTCCCACATCGGGCTCCCTGCTCGGCGGGAAGCCTGCTTCTCCCTCTCTCACTCCCTGTGCTCGTGTTCCCTCTCTAGCTGTGTTTCTCTCTGTCAAATAATAAAAAAATAAAATCTTTTAAAAAAAAAAACAATATCTCTTATTTTGTATTTTTAATTATAATGCTTTATTTTTTCTAATTTTGTCAAGATTTAGACATTTTCCTCAAGTAGTACTATTTTTTTAAAATATGGAGATTAGGGGAGATTTTGGGTTCAGTCTGTGGGATTATTATAAATTTAAATAGACTCCAGGGCATAATTGAGAGATTGCATAAGTCAGGTTTTTTTGAAAAGTAATTTGCAATTATCTATCTTAGAATATGTGAATATAGAAGTTGGAGCAAGTGGTCTCTTGTTCATTCTATCCATCATTGGCCCTTGATGATAACCAAAACTATTATGAAAGAGACAGTAATATCATATCATCATTTAAGAAAACAGAAATATTGTAAGAGAACAGTGGGGAAATATTCAAGTAAGAAGATAAACCCAGATGGTGAAACAAATATAATCACTATAAAATTTAAGAAAACAGTTTTTTAAAAGATTTTATTTATTTGTGAGTGAGAGATCATGAGGGAGAACAGGATGTGGGGGAGGGGTAGAGGTACGGGGAGAAGCAGGGTCCTTGCTAAGCAGGGAGCCTGACACTGGGCTGGAATCCCAGGACCCCAGGATCATGATATGAGCTGAAAGCACATTACCAGCTGAACCAACCAGGTGCCCCCAAAACAGAGACAATCTTAAAAATTTTCATAATTACCTGGAGATGACCCTATTAATATTTTATCTTTTTATCTTTTTATATTATATCTTTTTAGATCTATCTGCATATTTTTTAGAAAAATGTTTACAGAAAATTTGCAACTAACCAATGAAGATGAAAGATTGTTCTACCTGTTCATGTTTCTTAATAAGAAAACTATTTGTATTCTTAGTGGGACCACTCAATTCTTTGGCTAGTTTTTCTCTCAACCTCTCAATTTTTTAGAATATTGAACACCCTTTTACCTTACAGCTAAAATGCTTTAGAAATGGAATTAGAATTGAGAATTTTTCCTTTAGTCATCTCCTGCCTTAGACATAAGTAATTCAGTCTAGCTCAGTAAACCCAATTGTGCAACAATGCCAGTTGTGTAATGATCTGCAATGATAGGGTGTGAAAATTTGTCTTTGAATAAGGATCAGGAAGGTGTTATGTTTTACTGTTCTTTCCATGTACTGTGTATGCTAATCCAGGTTTGTAACATGTCATTAATAGGAGGATGCATCCTCAGTTCAGAAATCTATTAAATACGAATCATACAATAAATGTAATGCATGCTCAATGGAAACATAGGAAACACTACTGATTTTTATTTTTATATTTGAGGGAAAGGGAAACCTTTAGAGAGAACATTATTTAAATGACAATAATAGGGGCACCTGGGTGGCTCAGTTGGTTAAGCCACTGCCTTCGGCTCAGGTCATGATCCCCGAGACCCGAGATTGAGCCCCGCATCGGGCTTCCTGCTCGGCGGGAAGCCTGCTTCTCCCTCTCTCACTCCCCCTGTTTGTGTTCCCTCTCTGGCTGTGTTTCTCTCTGTCAAATAAATAAACTCTTTAAAAAAAAAATAAAATAAATAAATGACAATAATAGTAACAACAGCAGCAGCAAAAACATACAGCTTTTATGATGCTCCAGGGGTGATCTATTTCCATATATTCCCTTATGTAATGCTCATAACAACTCTCTGAAATAACTATTGTTTCTCTCATTTTAGAAATGAGGAAACAGAAAAAGCAGGACTTAACCCAAACATTCAATGTGCAAAGCCCTGTCTTAATCATTGTTGCTTTACTAATGAGACCCATTGCAGTAAGCACTGATCATGTGGAAGGCCAGTCAAGAAGGAGAGGATACGAAGAATACAGAGATAAAAGAAAATGCCATTCCTTACAATGTCAAATGGACTAGTATGGTTAAGACAAAAGGCATGAGATAGAAGTAATCAGGTGATGATGTTGGCAAAATAGATTGAAGCCAGACAAGTATAGGTATATGAGATTTATTCTGTAACTAATGACGATTTTTGAGAGTGTTGAAGGAAGAGAGGATCATGATTTGTGTTTTCAGACAATAACTGATTTCAGTGTGATGTATTGACTGAAAAGAATGACAGCCACTCAGTCAGGCATAAGAGAGTCCTTTGTGAAGAAACAGTCAAAAGTCTTAAGTAATATTGTATATGAACAATATGTAACTGTAACTTTTAGACTATGTTTTTGGAAGGAAGAGGATGTTCTCAACTGAATAAGGGAACATAGGCTGGATGGGGAGATGTTTGGCAAAGGAAATAATAGGTTCCATTAGAGACCTATAGAGTTTGAAGTAGCTGTGGAATTTTTCTGTGATTCTGTTCTGGTCTTAGACATAGATGGATTTCTGGGAGAAAGAATCAAGAGAACCATTGAGATTGATAGAGTAAAAAAAAGATGCCAGAAAAAATTTACATAATTGAAACAAATCATATGGATGTATTGTACATATTTATAGCATTAAGTGCATTAAGTAATATTTAACTGATTTTCTCTCACAGAGTTTTTAAAAGAGTGATATCTTTATTTATAATGAAACTAATATATGACACTAAGTATCTTTTATTGTTATAAAATGTACATAACATGGGGCGCCTGGGTGACTCAGTTGGTTAAGCCACTGTCTTCAGCTCAGGTCATGATCCTGGAGTCCCGGGATCAAGTCCCACATCAGGCTCCCAGCTCCACGGGGAGTCTGCTTCTCCCACCAACCTTCTTCCCTCTCATTCTCTCTCTCTCTCTCTCTCTCTCTCTCTCTCTCTCTCTCTCCAATAAATAAATAAAATCTTTAAAAAATGTATGTAACATAAGATTCACTCTTTTAACCTATGTAACTGTAAAATGCAGTGGCATTAAATCCATTCATATGTTGTGCAACCATCACTCCTTTGTATTTCCAGAACCTACACAACTTTTTCTAGTGTGTGTGCTATTTTTAAATCTTCAAAGTCATTGTCTCTATGTTGGATAAATAAATCATTATTAGTGACTGACTAGAGAAAAGGAAGATTGGGCCAAAAAAACAGACTGATACCTGTGATTTTTGTTGTAGAATAAGCATTTTCTTAATTCATACTCAGTTATATATGAACAAATATTGGGAAATTGATGATTTAAGAATGAATTACAGGGAAAGAAGAATGAATTATAGGCAATTTAATATGTAAGTTAAAACTTTGGGCACCTGGGTGGCTCAGTGGGTTAAAGGCCTCTGCCTTCAGCTCAGGTCATGATCTCAGGGTCCTGGGATCGAGGCCCACATTGGGCTCTCTGCTCGGCAGGGAGCCTGCTTCCTCCTCTCTCTCTCTCTCTCTCTCTCTCTCTCTCTCTCTCGGCCTACTTGTGATCTCTCTCTCTGTCTCTCTGTCAAATAAATAAATAAATAAATAAATAAATAAATAAATAAATAAATAACTTTATTAATAGCCTAAGTTTCAAGTGGATGACTGTATTTTCTCCAGGGCTAAATGAGGAATAATACTTCATGGTTCAATCTGTATTGAATTTGTCAATTTATTTTCAAAACCTAAAATATAAACCAAACTATTACTTTTTCTAGAGAAGAACTCTATCCCTTGCTTGTATTTTGTTATTGGAAGGAATGATGATAGAATCCAGAGATCTAAGAACTCTTGGCAAGAACACCAACCTTCTCTCCCTTGAATCTTATAGCCTCATCCCCACTATGTGCCTTAGGCTACGATGACTCTGCTCTTGAATTCTACTTTAGTCACCCAAGAGGAGAAGCATTCTCAGATCACATTTGATTGCCCACATTAGCATTTTTATAAGGTTCTGTATTCTCTTTTTTCTTTTTTTATTAATAGATTTTATTTATTTATTTGACAGAGAGAGATAGCAAATAGGCAGAGAGGCAGGCAGATAAAGAGGGGGAAGCAGGCTCCCCGTGGAGCAGAGAGCCCAATGTGGGACTCCATCCCAGGACCCTGAGATCATGACCTGAGCTGAAGGCAGAGGCTTAACCCTATGATCCACCCAGGCACCCTCTCCTTTTTCTGATCTCATTTACCTCCTCTTTCATTGTTCTTTTTGAAAATTATGCTTTATTTTCTCAACATTTCTTCTGAGTTTTCTCTACACCTTCTTTATCTATTTGCAGTCTGATTCTCCCATGAGGTCACGACTGGCATCTCTACAGATCTCAAGTTGTAATTGTTTTCCCTTGTATTTTGTATCTTGGGCTAGAGGTTGGATAGTTATTTTCATTGTTCCTCTATCCCCACTATACCACTATCATTTCTTCTCCCTAAAAATATCGAAGCTTTTGAAGCATATTTATCAGACTATGCCACTTGATGATATTCCTTGTTATAATCATTTCTAGATCTCTCTGCTTTTTTCTGATATTCCTTGTAGATTTGAAATTGCAGGAGGAAAAAACTTTTTCCCCTTTATTCTAGGTTCTTTTGGCTGGTCTATTAACTAAATGGACATAAAACATATTAACTCCAGAAAAATAAATTTAATTACATATGTCCTGGAGCCATATAAGTAGTCAAGCAACTGAAGCTTAACTTCCATCATGGGCTTTGGAAAGGCGATAGGGGTCTGATACTCCAAAGAGGAGGAAGATGGGAAGAGCAAATGTTTGACAAATAAAAGCTTGTCATGTCATGCAGAGGTAATAGGCCACAGAGAAGAGTTTATCTCCAGGCCCTCCTGAACTCCCCTTACCGTGCTTATCTTTCCTAGCCCTTATGTTTTGTAGTTACCTCTTGTGGTAATTCTCTTCCTGGACTAGGCTCTCAATCTAATTTTTCCTTAGGCAATTAAGGGGAAAGTAAAACCTCTTCCTGAGTCTTTTGGGTCTTGATTCACTTCAGATCAAAGTAATCCACATGCCAAGTGACACATTCTGGAGAGATCTTGGATAACTTTTGCATTCTTATCTTAAAACTTGGTAATTTGGGGGCACCTGGGTGGTTCAGTTGGAGCATCTGACTCTTGATTTCAATTCAGTTTATGATCTCAGGGTTGTAAAATCAAGCCCTTAACGGGCTGCACAGTAGCTATGGAGTATGCTCAAGATTATCACTCTTATATCTCTGCTCCTGCCCCACTCTCTGTCTAAAACAAAACAAAACAAAATCCAACAACAACAATAACAACAACAACAACAAAAAACAGAACAACAAATACAAAACCTTGGTTAATTTTAGTTTCCACGCAAACGATCACCCTAATATCCCCTACATTGAATTTTTGTCCCAGTCTTTCCTCCAGTGTGCTTGTACTTTGACATGTCAGCATTACACTAGCCTAGAAATTGTCATCTTTATTTACTTTGATCCTCTAGATGGTGGTTAATTTTATGTTTTTTTAATTTAATTTTTTTAATTTTTTTTAATTTTATGTGTTAACTTGAGTAGACTAAGGGATGGCCAGATTGAATGATAGATTGAGAATTTATAAGGCAAATTTACTAGTTTCTGAAATATAGTAGGAATTGTATATAGCGTTTTATTTCCTATTTAATTCTGAGAGAGCTGTAGAGATGCCAACATAAATACACTTTTCAGTGGAATCATTTTGTTCTTATTCCTTATTCATATAAACTATTTTTGCTTTACCTACACAGATCATTTCTCAATTTAATGTGTTTTCCATCTGCTTACCTTCCTCTCTGAAATAATTAAGTACCCTCAGTTTGGTCTTCACTGTGACACATGTATCTAAAATGTCCTGCTTCATTTCAACCTGTCTAGTCTGGCTTCTTCATCTGGACACCAGGTAACATCAAACGACTTTGGAATCAGTATTAATGAAATAGAGAACCATGTCTCTAATTCATTTGGAGGAAGTGATACAGATGATGAAAAAGCATGCAGAGCATGGTTCTAAATCCCATTCTCCATAAAAGGAACTGTAACCTGAAACTGCCTTCCCCTCTTGGTCGGTATGGGGTCAAAAGACACAACCAAGCCAAAGAATAGTGAAATGAAAGATTTTTCTTGCAACAAGTAAGGGAGAACTTTTGAGATATTTCTCAAAGCAGTGTCTTCCTGAAAAATAACCTGGGTAACTTTTAAGGGAAGGGTGCATGTATATTCATAAAAGGGCTTGGCAAAGGAGAGTTCAGTGTAGAATTGGGGCAAAACTCATCCTACATTGACAAAGTCTAGGTCTTGATTGACTGAGTCATAAAGGTGAATAAGAGTAAGCATCTTCAATACTCTGGTTCCAGTTAGTCCAGTGTTTGAGTGCTTAAAGGATTTGTCTGTTTGTTTGTTTATTTATTTATTTATTTAAATTCTGTATAGTTAACATTCACTGTTATATGAGTTTCAGGTGTACAATATAGTGATTCAATAATTCTATATATTATTCAGAGCTTATCATGATGTATATGTGTACTCTTAGTACCTTTCACTTAATTTCACCCATTCCCCACAAACCTTTCCTCTGATAACCATCAGTTGTACTCTTTATTTAAGATTCTATTTTTTAGGGCACCTGGGTGGCTCAGTGGGTTAAAGCCTCTGCCTTCGGCTCAGGTCATGATCTCAGGGTCCTGGGATGGAGGCCCTTGTTGGGCTCTCTGCTCATCAGGGAGCCTGCTTCCTCCTCTCTTTTCCTGCCTGCCTCTCTGCCTACTTGTGATCTCTCTCTCTGTCAAATAAATAAATAAACAAAAATCTTAAAAAAAAAAGATTCTGTTTTTCAGTTTCTCTTTTTTCTTTGTTTATTAGTTTTTGTTTCTTAAATTCCACATATGTGTGAAATCATATGGCATTTGTCTTTCTCTAACTGACTTATTTCACTTAGTATTATATACTCAAGATCTATCCATGTTGTTGCAAATGGCAAGATTTCATTCTTTTTTGTGGCTGGTAATATTCTATTATATACACACACACAGACATAGCTCACTATTCTTTCTTTTCTTTTTATTTTTTTTTTAAGATTTTATTTATTTATTTGACAGAGAGAAACACAGCCAGAGAGGGAACACAAGCAGGGGGAATGAGAGAGGGAGAAGCAGGCTTCCTGACGAGCAGGGAGCCCGATGTGGGGCCCGATCCTGGGTCTCCAGGACCATGACCTGAGCCGAAGGCAGTCGCTTAACCAACTGAGCCACCCAGGCGCCTACTCTTCTTACTTATCTTTATCCGTTCATTCATCTATCCATGAACATTCGGGCTGCTTCCATAATTTGGCTATTATAAAAATGCTATAATAAATATAAGATTGCATATATCTTTTTGAATTAGGGTTTTTTGGGGTTTGTTCTGGTTTTTGTTGTGTATTCTTTGAGTAACTCCAAGTAATGGAATTACTGGATCATGTAGTGGTTCTATTTTTAAGTTTTTGAGGAACCTCCCTACCGTTGTTCGTAGTGGCTGCACCAATTCCCACCAACAGTGCCCAAGAGTTCCTTTTGCTCCACATCCTTGCCAACACTCATTTCTTGTGGTTTTGATTTTAGCCATTCTCATAGGCATAAGGTAGTATTTCATTGTGGTTTTGATTTGCATTTCCCTGCAAGTCAAATGAGTGATATTAAACATCTCTTCATGTGACAGTTGGCTATCTATGTTCTTTGGAGAAATATCTGTTCATGTCTTCTGCCTATTTTTTAATAGGATTATTTGTTTTTTGGTGTTGAGTTGTTTAAGTTCTTTATATATTTTGACTACCAACCCTTTATTGGATACATCATTTGCAAATATCTTCTTCCATTCAGTAGGTTGTCTTTTCGTTTTGTTGACTGTGTCTTTTGCTATGCAGAAACTTTTTACTTGACGTCCAAGTATTTTATTCTTACTTTTGTTTCCTTTGTCTCCAGAGATATATGCAGTAAAATGTTGCTTTGGCCGATGTCAGAGAATTTGCTGTGTTCTTTTTTAGGATTTTTATGGTTTTAGGTCTCACGTTTAGGTCCTTAATCCATTTCAAGTATATTTTTGTATATGGTATAAGAAAATGGTCAGGTTTCATTCTTATACATGTAGCTGTCAAGTTTTCCCAACACCATTTGTTGAAAAGACAGTCTTTTTCCCATTGCAAATTCATTGTTGAAGATTAACTGACCATGTAATTATGGGTTTGTTTCTGAGCTCTCTATTCTGTTCTATTAATCTATATATCTACTTTTGTGCCAGTACCATACTGTTTTGATTACTACAGACTTGTAATATATGTTGCTATTTAGAGTGGATTAGAGCAGAAATAAACAAAATAGAAACAATACAAAACAAAATAGAATAGATCAATGAAACCAGAAGCTGGTTCTTTGAAAAGATCAACAA
Organism: Spilogale gracilis; assembly: GCA_004023965.1. NCBI lineage: Eukaryota > Metazoa > Chordata > Mammalia > Carnivora > Mephitidae > Spilogale > Spilogale gracilis. Next base: position 137,603 of record PITA01002210.1, read on the forward strand.
AATTGATAAACTTTTATCCACTTATCAAAATGGAGAGTGAGGGAGGTAGGACTCAAATAAACAAAATCAGAAATGAAAGAAGAGAAGTTAGCACTTATGCCACAGAAGTACAAAGGATTATAAGATAATATTATGGAAAATTATATGCCAGTAAATTGGACAACCTAGAAGAAATGGGTAAATTCCTAGAAACATATAACTTCTCAAGCTGAATGAGGAAGAAATAGAAAATTTGAACAGACCAATTACCAACAATGAGATTGAATCAGCAATCAAAAAACTCCCATCAAACAGAAGTTTAGGACAAGACAGCTTCAAAGGTGCATCTATCAAACATTTAAAGAAGAGTTAATAACTATTCTTCTCAAGCAATTCCAAAAAAGAAAAAAAGGAAGGAAAGCTTTCAATTCATTCTTTGAAGCTGGCATTACACCGATACCTAAATCAGATAAATACACTACAAAAAAAAGAGAACTACAGGTCAATGTCTCTGATGAACATAGATGCAAAAATCCTCAATAAAATATTAGCAAACTGAATGCAGCAACACATTAAAAAATCAGTCACTAAGATCAATTGGGATTTATTTCTTGGATGCCAATGTGGTTCAATATTCACAAATAAGTCAATGTGATACATCACATCTACAAGAAAAATGAAAAAAAACATATGATCATCTCAATAGATGTAGGAAAAACATTTGACAAATATAGTATCCATTTATGATAAAAACCCTCATCAAAGTAGGTTATGGGGAATGTACTACAACATAATAAAAGCCATATGCTAAAAGCGCACAACTAATATCCTATTCAATGGTAAAAGAACTGATATCTTTTCCCCTAAGATCAGGAATAAGACAGGGATCTCCACTTTCACCACTTTGATTCAACATACTGACAGTCCTAGCCACAGCAATCAGACAACAAAATAAACAGCATCCAAATTGGTAAGGAAGGAGTAAAACTTCTACAATTTGCCTATGAACATGATACTATATAGAGAAAAACCTGAATATTTCATGAAAACAAACGAAGGATACTGGACCTGAAAACGAATTCAATAAGGTCACAGGATACAAAATCAATATATCGAAATCTGTTGCATTTTTATAGACTAATAATAATGTAGCAGAATGAGAAATCAAAGTAGCTAAAGTCTTGCAATAACAACTCAAGAATGTGTGCTAGGTCAACCTTTACTTCTGAAGCAGTATTGGAAATTTTACCACTGATTTGTCTCTGATATGGTTAGACAATTTCCTCGCTTGAAACTAGCTGTTTGGTTTTCTGGGTTTTTTTGTTTTTGTTTTTTGAATTGTTATTTTTTAGAGAGAGAGAGAGAGAGGGAGAGAGAGAGAGAGAGAGAGAGAGAGAGAGAGAGAGTGAACGCACACAAAAATGAAGGAGATCGGGAGCAGAGAGAAAGAGAGAGAGAGAATCTCATGCAGGCTCTATGCCCACACAGAACCCAGTGCAAGGCTCCAATTTACCACCCCGAGATCATGACCTGAGTACAAATCAAGAGTCAGACACTTAATCAACTGAACGACCCAGGTGCCCCATGACTGCTTACTTTTATGTTCTTTTTCCTTTGAACTTATTAACTCCTGAGGTCTATTTTTCTGCAATTTTAGCATATATCAGAATATTCTGCAAGAAATGTGCCTGAGCAGTCAGTACCAGTGAAGTATAGATCACAAAATGCCTGGGAGACGTAAAATGACTTCTCGTGTTAAGAAAGCTATGTCTTAATCCTCCTTTTTCCAGGAACCCCTAATCCTATCTGTCTACAGAACCAGAGTTCTTTTGATTGGTAGTCGATTTTAGGCTAAAGCAGGACAAGTGCAAGAGTCTGGAGAATCTTTAGTGCCAGTTTACGTATTTGAAGATTCAACTATATATTATATCTTTTAATGTGTCTTCATTCCAAAACAATTTAACCTATCCAGATTTAATTTATCATTAGATAAAAAGCCTGGCTTTGCAATGGTTATGACAGCCAAATCCTCAGCTTGAGCTTGGGTTGGTCTGAGTTTGAATAGCTTATCGTTGTTCAAAACATTTCTTAATTATTTATGCTTGGTTTTGAAATGATCCCTCCAAATTTATTATTTACTTATTGCTAACTGGCCATTTCTTTTCTGAGCTTATCAAATTCTTCTAAAATATTGCTACATCAAGCCAACCTCAACCAATGTTATTAATATTTTTATCCTTAAAAATCTTTCCTGGACCAACAAATTAGTTATATACAGTTTCTATCATATAAATTATTACAACAAAGATTTGTACCAAAATGAACCTGTCTTCCAATGCATCGCATGTAAACATTATAACAAATGTTCACAACGTATACTATGGATTAAATATATATTATATCCTTACAACTCCTATAAACAGCTCATTTTTGAAAATCATTTGCTCCCTAGATCCTTTGTTAAAACAGCATTTTTTTTCAGGTAGTAATTCCTTTATAAATCAAAAGAGGCTGGAGAATACTGTGCAATAACTCTAAAATATCAGAGGCTTAAAACAACAAAGATTTATTTCTCTTTCATGTCACTGAGGGCTCTTATTCACCTGGAGAAGTGCCTCCATTCCAAATGGAAAGAGTATAGGATTGTTTCACCCTTGCTTTTAATTTTTCTGATTAATTCAATTCATAACTATTGCCAGGGGACAAGGATGTTTGATCTTCACTGTGTTCAAAAAGATTGGAGAACCAAATATCAATTAGAAGCTAGTGACTAGGGTGCCTGGCTGGCTCAGTTTGTAGAGCATGTGGCTCTTAATCTCAGGGTTGTAAATTCAAGGCCCACGTTCCATGTAGAGATTACTTAAAAATAAAATCTTTTAAAAAAAGAAATTAGCAATTAAATAGAACACTTCTTCCTTTAGTGGACTAGTATTCTGTGGAAAACCCTGAGATATGCTGGCTTTGTCTATATAATAATTGACAGCAATTTCATGTAAACTTCTATGAATAGTTCCTAAATACAATATTTCAGTTGTTGGTGGGAATAGATGGAGAGTTTCCAAGTGAAAATTTGTATTCCAACTGGCATCATCAGTTTCTATGTAACACTGTTCATAGACATTTTAACTGTGAAGATTTTTGAATCTCATTATTTTAAATATAGTTATCCTTCCAAATTCTTCAGACTGTCTGCATTATGCCCAGTAATTTTCTTTTCTTTTCTTTCTTGTTTTTTTTAAGATTTCATTTATTTATTTGACAGAGAGAAAAACAGCGAGAGAGGAAGCACAAGCAGGGGGAGTGAGAGAGGGAGAAGCAGGCTTCCCGCTGAGCAGGGAGCACCAGGAGGGATCATGACCTGAGCCATACGCAGTCGCTTAACCAACTAAGCCACCCAGTAATTTTCTGGATCCATTAAAGGTTAATGACGGAAGGAAGTTATTGCATCACATTTTGTATAGTTTGTTAAAAACAAGTATTATTAATGAAAATGTAAAGTAAAGCATAATAAGTTGGCTAAAGGTCAAAAGTTAACAAAAGATGATTTATGTTTTTATTATCAGATATCAAGATTCATATAAGCTAACTTTTTGTTAGGAGTGTTGGTCTTTATTTTAGTTCATTCTGATGCTAGTTCATATTTATTGAGTGCTTAATAAGTGTAAAGCATTTTACTTTGTAATGTGACAATTATCTATATATATTCTCTATTCAGGACCAAATAATTGGGGGAATGTAATATATAATGATCAGCAATTATGCACTCTTAACAATTTACATATTTAACCTACTATTGTCTAATTGCAGTCTAGTAAAGGAGGAGGTATAAAAACATGATTATGTGTTACTTTTCTAGTCTGAGTTCTCCAACTATTCTCCATTGCTAAAAAGTTTAAGTGTGAATATTTTGGTAATAGATGTTAAGAATTTCATGACCATGGAGATCTATCATTTATTTCTATTTTTTGCCTCAGCTTTGCCTTATCCAGTTGTACTTAATTAGTTGTAATTTTCAGAACATATCATGCTTGGAAATATCTCCATGCTTTTCCTCATAACCTTGTCTTTGCCAATATTCTCTTATCTTGGATATTTTGAAGGGCATGACAGTGCTCACAATATATAAATGTGAAAAATGGTTAGAAAACAGTAAACCTGTATATATGTTATGACTCATTTTGGTAAAAAATGCAAATATATTCATAGAGCAATATTAGAAATGCATGAATCTGGATAAATGTTTATTTATTGGTGGTATAGTTACCAATTTTTTTATAGTTGTTTTTATTTTATGTTCTATAATAAAATGTATTATTCATAATCAGGAAAAAACTTGAGACCTGTTATTACTTTGACAGTAAAAGACAAGAAAAATACTGATTCCATTTGTTCAACTAGCAAATTTCTAATACTAGTGTCTTAATCTCAAACCAAATCCCATTTTCTCTGAAAAAAGTTCCTTTCTTCTATACTATGATTGTGCATTCTATAGCTCTCTAGATTATTAAGTAGCTTACTGTACAAGATTGCTTGCCTATTTTTATATTAAATCATAAGATATTTGAGATCTGTAATCATAATATTCACTCTTTTTATATCTAACATATAGTACAGCAAATGTATATATAGAAATCTAAGTAAAATAATAAATAAATTGAATTAAACAAATTAAATAAATAAACTGAATTCAAGAGCCACAGGAGATAACTAAATGCAACAAGAGGAGGTGTTTCAGTCTAACAACAGATCAGATTATGTCAGTTTCCTCATTGGACACTTTTATGACTCCAGTCGCACAGCATGTAGTTCAAACACTTTCATATCCCTGTAAATCCTTCTATATTTTGAGAAAAAAATATAAAAACTAATTTGTGGTAATTTTAATAGACACTTTTTTTTTAAATGAAGTTTGCATTTATTTATTTATTTATTTATTTATTTATTTATTTTTTTAAGTTTGTATTTTAGAAGAGTCTTAGTTTTACAGAAGATTTGCATAGACTGGAGAGTTCCTTTGTACTTTGTACACAAGTTTCTGTATTATTATCATCCTATTTCACTATGTTATATTTGTCACAACTAATCTTCTAATGATATATTATTATTAAGTGAACTCCATATTTTTTTCAGATTTTATCAGTTTCCCTCTGTGTGTTTCTTGTTGTAGGAGCCCATCCAGGATACCACATTATATTTGGTTATCATGTCTCCTTAAGCCTTCTCTGGACTGTGAGTTTCTTAAACTTCTCTTATTTTTTATGACTTTGACAGTTCTGATGAGCTGTGGTCCATACTCCCAACTTGAGTTTTCTCAATGTCTTTCTCATAGATAAAGTAAGGTTGCGAATTTGTAGTAGGAAGACCACAGAGGTAAATATTTGTTAGGCTTATCCACTGCAAAATTACTTTTATTTTAGTTCTTTATTTCCATATTTGGAAGGAATTTACATAGTATAGCTCATACGTAAAAAGGGATGGGAGTTAAGTACAAACTTGAAGGGGAAGTATCTACATAGATTAATCAGAATTCTGCATGAAAGATTTATCTATCCTCCTCATTTATTTATATCCATTTGGACTTGGGGATATTTATTTTATACTTTGAGTTTTAATCTAATATTACCTACTTTATTATTTACTTACTAAATTACGTTGTTTTAGCTTTGACCTCTGAGAATGCTTTCCATATTGTCTTCTTTGTCTCTTTGACACTTTGGTAGAAATTTATAATTTTTTGCTTGTTTCTTCATTTACACTTCCTTACTTTCTGGATAAGGAGATTTTCACAGCTTTGAAAACATCAGAGTATTCTAGTTTGAGCGAAGGTGAAAATTTCATTAGTAAGGAGAATGCAGGAGATTCTTAGTGTATTGGAGTTTGTCATGGATGGACCCAAGAAAGAATTAGAGGTTATAGTGCAAGATAGCCTGGACATGGAAGTGGAGCCATACAGTGAGATTTGAAATGTGATATGAAGGCATTTTGACTTACTGTATAAATTGTGGAAATGGTTTCATAAGGAAAGTAACAAAAATAACTTTTGTTTTAGAAAATAATTTAGGTGGTAATATACAGTGTAGCTTGGACAAGGAAGAGTTCAGAGGCAGAGAAATTATTGAGTAAACTTCTTACAGTTTTCCTGCACTGAAATTATGAGGAAATGAAGTAGAGACAGCACTCACTAGGCAGTTTCTTACCCTCCTTTTTTATATATTATTTGAAAAAAATTGTAGATATTAGTACATATGGACTTCAACTTTATTTTCTCTCTTGAATTTGGATTGCTAACGACATACTAAAAGTATGCACATCATTTTTGCTTTTCAAAATGGTAATGAATTTGTGTCAGATTAACCTCTCTAGGAGACATAGGAAAATCTGGGATATATCAGTTATAAGGCATTGGGTAAGGAAGAAAAGATTTAGGAAGTCCATATCCAAGATCTGAAAGAAAATTGAAGCATAAAACAATTACCACAGTATTTAGTCCTCCTTTCCTTTTCTATGCATTTCCAATTCTTAAAACAGTTACTAAGAACCCAAGAGGCTAAACTTCCTTTTGAAGAATTAAGGAGCTTGAAAGGACACAAACTGAACTTAGGGGATGCTCAGCATTTGAGGTCCTGAAGCTCCTCTGGTATTAGGTTGAGAACAACAAAGCAGTAAACATTTATATTAAGAGAGAACTGGGTAAAATACGTTTACATGGACTGAAAATTTAAATCCTTCAAATCCAGTTAGGATGGCAGTGGTTGGTATTGCCTATTGTTTTATATTAGGTATCTACAAAAGCAAAAGTAAATCCTCTCTGGAGAAAAATTACATTAACAAAAACTTCAAATTATCTTTCCAATTTTACATAAATAATGTCTGGCACTTATCAAGCATGTGATAAGATCAGAATATATAAAATGTGGTTAATAGAAACAGCAATAATAGATTTGTTAATAGTAGATTATGGAGTTATCACACATAAACAGTAAAATAACTGTGGTTTATTGTGGCAAATAGTGGTATTAGGGGTAAAGAGGGAATTTTTAAAATAATAAAAATCTGTTAAATAATTTGACATAATTTAAGGGTGAAATGCAATTGCAGATATTTTCTTACATCTTTTTCAGTAGCTGATAGAATGCATGGATAACAAATCAGTTGTTGACATCTAGAGATTATAAGATCTTTTAAAAATGCATAAATGTAAAAAACATATACAAATATATAAGGCAGTGGAATAAAATTAGAAATTAAAAGTCAAAATATAATTTTTAAATATCCATATTTTTTTCAAAGTGAAACATCTGTCAAAATGGTCCATGGATACTTTAAAAATGTTCAAAATATCAATAAATAATAAGGAAGTAGCTAAAATATAATGCATTAAAATTTATGATATGTACTAAAATTGTGTATACAGCAAAATGTATAGCCCTGAGTACATCCTGAGAAAATTAGGTAGGCTAATCATAAAGTTGTAAAGATCCATTTTAAGAAATTTATAAAGAACCAGCAAATTAAAAGTAAAGAAGCAGAAGTGGGGATATTATAAAGATAAATGTAAGATAAAATTAAGAAAAAAATTCTAAAAAAAAGAAGGTCAAAGTACAATAGTGGGTTCTTTGAAAAAATAATAGAATTAGTAAATCCCAAGAAAGAACAATAAAATTTAAAAAGGAAACACATGTACTTTCGAGATCAGAAATGAAAAAGGAGTTAGTAATACAGGTCATTTCATACTTAAGGATGCACAAATGACCTATAATTGTATGTAGATGTTCAAGACCATTAATCCTTAGGAAACTGAAAGTTCAGAATTTAAAATGCTACTTCAACCAGTAAAAGTTTCCATAGATGTCAAATGTATTATCCGTACAAGCTAGAAACAACAAAAAGTACATCAGCAGCGTAAATTGTAGTATATGCAGCAGTAACCATGAATGAAATTGTTATCTGGTAGTAATGTGGATGAATCTTAAAAACAAAGAAGCCAGACATAAATGAGTGTTTTTTATTCCTGGTTTCATCTCAGAAGATACAGAGAGCTGTATCTCTTATTTAGAACTTTACATGACTACAAACACTTCAGAAGCAGGAATAATGTAAAAAATTCTTGGTATATGAGAATTTGTCATGGATGACCTAGAAAGAATTGGGAAGATACTTTAATACCTTGCAAACTACTGATCGTAATATCAAATAGATTTGTTTTCCATTGATTTTTTTTAAAGATTTTATTTATTTATTTGACAGAGAGAAACACAGCTAGAGAGGGAACACAAGCAGAGGGAATGAGAGAGGGAGAAGCAGGCTATCTGCTGAGCATGATCCAGGACTCCTCTGAGCCAAAGGCAGACGCTTAATGGCTGAGCCACCCAGGCACCTCCACTGATTTTTTTTTCAATCAAGTCTTTACTATGATGGTTAACACAGACTGAATTTTCCCACTCCAGCCACTTTTTCCTCCACAATTCCAAACTGTACTTATCGTTTTACCATAAGGAAGAGGCTTCCATTCTCTTATATTAATTTAAGCATCCATCATCAGTACAGATGTGCATAACTTCCTATTTTTTTCAATTTGGTGCTCAAATTGTCCCAGATTTGTCCAATAGCATGTTCAGAAATCAAAGGGAAGAAAACTTTTTCACTGATTTTGCTTACAGTAACCAGAACATAAAATGTATCCTTTTATTATCTGAACCTGGCAGACTATCTCACCTCTATTGTTATGTGATGGGTAACTGTGGTGGAATGTGGAAAGTAATCACATAAGCATCAACAATAATAAATCATGAATAATCAATATGGTACATCTCTGAACTCCCAGATTTACTAAAAATGCCTTAAAAACATAATTTTAAAAAAGAGTTTAACTCCAAGAATTTTTAAAATATTGATAAGTATCAGAAATATCAAACAGAGGTTAATTATAGCCTCAGCCAGGTGCCTTCCACATAATTCTTTCATCACTTCTGTAATGGCACCGACCATAAAAAACTACATGGTATATTGGAGGTTATGTGCTCTTTCAGTTGCTTTGCTGTTGTCTATCACTGTGTAGCTACCAATATATCCAGCTGTTTGGGCCAGAAAAGACTAAAAGAGAATAAGACTGAAAGGAAATAATAAAAAAAATTCCATTTAATATCTGAGATGTGAAGATGCTCCTAATGTCCTCAACTTACTAAAAAGAAAAGCAAGTAATATTAACAGTTTCTAATGAATCATTCTAATCATATGCACATACATAGATATATTTCTAAAAATAACTCATGTTTCAAATGAATATATATTAATGTTTGTGAATGTTGCTTAAATATATTAATAATGATAATTAGTGCCTTATAGCTAAATGGAAAAATAAAGAATTTGCAGGGACTGACTTACATACTGCAAAATACTCTGTTTTACCATTCACAAATATTAACTATGAGAATTGATTTTCTGGAAACTAATGGACTCATTAGTCCATCATATAATTTTTGTGAGCACATTAACAATGTTCTAAAAAAATACTGTAATGAGAATAATGTCCTTTAATTAAAGGACACTATTAGCCACTTTCACTCTAACCAATCTCTTCATTTTTATCATAAAGCAACTGATTACACCATTCCATAATTAAAGTGTAAAAGTGCATGCCAATGAGAATTTGACTCTGTTGAGGCTCATATTGTTTACTACCTAATTTTAAAAATTTTAAATAATGAAATCAAACATTTGCACATCATCTGTGTTTGGTTATCAGATTGATGTCGGCTGTTAATTTGATAAAGAAAAATGCATGATTTTTCTTTGTAAAGGAACAAAAACTTTTTTTGTAGAGTAAAAATACCTAGGGCACCTAAAATATTAGGGCACAGAAATGATGAAAATAAAAAGGATGGAAATAACATAGATTATGCCAACATTAGGAAAAAATACTGGTATAGTAAATATGCTAACTTATTTAACAAGATCAGTGTTGTGTTTAGCAGCATGGCCGAGTTCTTCAGTCTGGTATATGATTTTCATAAGATGTGATTCTTGCTGATGGGTCAGATATGAGTAATCACATGGTCTATTCTCTTATATCCTCTTTCTTCCACACCTGTGCCATCAGTTCCTATGATGTACAGATATGCTCCTGGTGGATTCCAACTCATTGACAAGTACCAAAGTTAAAGCCTTGAATAAAGTGACTCAAACAACGTGGATAGAACTAGAGAGTATTATGTTAAGCAAATAAGTCAGTCACAGAAAGATAATTATCATATGATCTCGGTGATATGAATAATTTGAGAAACAAGACAGAGGATCATAGGGGAAGGGAGGGGAAAGATAAAACAAGATGAAACCAGAGAGAGAAAGAAACCATAAGAGACTCTTAATCTTAGAAAACAAACTGAGGGTTGTTGGAGGGGAGGCAGGATGGGAAGGATAGGGTGGCTGGGTTATGGACACTGGGGAGGGTACGTGCTATAATGAGTGCTGTGAATTCTATAGACTAATAAACCACAGACCTGTGCCCCTGAAGCAAATAATACACTATATGTTAATAACAAAATGTGCTCCCAAAAGTCAAATCCCAAAATAAGTAAGGAATCCTTTTTAAAATGATTTGTTTGGATATACTTTAAATAGCTACCTGATATTATATTGAGAAACTTCTTTTCCCTTGTTCTTTTCAGGACACAGCATTTAGGTCACAACATTATTGGTATCCTTTCAGTTTTAAGAGATGGAATCAAATTTTATATCAGTTAATCCAACATTTATTTATTGAACATATTGAACAATATACGTGTAACAATGCCAGTTTCAGTGAACTAGAAAAATATATAAGAAAATCTCTGTTTTTGTTTTTATTTTTTTTTAAAGATTTTATTTATTTGACAGAGAGAAACAAAGCCAGAGAGGGAACACAAGCAGGGGTAGTGAGAGAGGGAGAAGCAGGCTTCCCGAGAGCAGGGAACCCGATGTGGGGCTGGATCCCAGGTCTCCAATATCATGACCTGAGCTGAAGGCAGTCGCTTAACCAACTGAGCCACCCAGGTGCCCAGACCAGGTATCTGGCTGGCTCAGTCGGTTAAGTGGTTGACTTTGGCTCAGATCATGGTTCCAGGGTCCTGGGATCACACTCCACATCTGGCTTCCTGCTCAGTGGAGAGCCTGCTTTTCCCCCTCCCTCTGCCTGCTGTTCTGCCTACTTGTGCTCTCTCTGTCTCTGTTAGCTAAATAGATAAAATCTTAAATAAAATAAAATAATAAAATTAAATTAAATTAAAATAAAATAAAATATAAAATAAAATATAAAATTAAATTAAATTAAATATAAAATAAAATATAAAATAAAATAAAATTAAATTAAATTAAATTAAATTAAATTAAATTAAATTAAAAAAAGAATTACACCAAGCAATACAAGTTTAGGCATTATTTTTCTAGCTGAGAGTTACATTTAACGTTTGTTCTCTGTGATTTTATAGCTTCCTGAACAACTGTCTAATTTAGATATTTAAATGATCTGAGTACACATACCCTCTGCATTAGAGTATCAACCTGATGAGGACCAGAGCTATGTTTTATTAACACTGTGATCTTTAGCACAGAAATCAGTATATAGACATAATATGCAGAACAGCAGCAATCTCCTAATATTCTGAACTGAATCAAATTGCTGAAAGCAGAGGGCAAAGACAAAGCATGGAAAATAATCACCCTAGTTCATGTCTGAGACAAAATTATATAGACAAATATATAACACATAACTAAATTTTTCAATTAAGCAGATTTTTTAGTATAATCTTTACTGTCTAATCATAAAGAGTTGTTCAGAGATTGCATGGAGATATTTTATAAATTATTTCAAAGATTCTGAGTGGAGAAAGAATAGATGTATTGATTTTCTTTTCTTTAAAATTAAAGGAGCTTCAATCGTCAAAGTTAATTCATATTCAATTAAACACTAAAGCTTCTAGTACTGCAGCTTCTGGTACACCTTTAGATTGTTTATTACTTCATAAATATATGCATTTTCTGTTTTAAATTATAATACTCCAAATAATAAGTTGTGATAGTTGCATTTTTTAAAGATTTTGTTTATTTATTTGACAGAGAACAACAGCACAAGTAGGCAGACAAGGAGGCAGAGGGAGAAGGAGAAGCAGGCTCTCTGCCTAGCATGCGGGGCTCGATATGGGGCTCAATTCCAGGACCCTGGGATCATGATCTGAGCCAAAGGCGGATGCTTAACCGACTGAGCCACCCAGGTACCCCGATAGTTGTATTATTTTGTATTAACACCTATGTTCATTTTTTTAGGATATAACAATACTTGGTATCAGAATATTTGCATTTAAGTCATAGATCTGGCAATTACTCCTGGACAAATTGCAAGTCAGTTCATCATTTTGAACCACCATATTCCATTTTATGAAATCTGGGCAAAAAAGCATGTGATATGTGATAGTGCTTTGCAACTATAATTTATGGTTTAAAATGAGGTACGTTAAGGTATGATCCATGACTTTCAAATTTCTCAAGAATTGTTGTTATGCTTCAGGATGAAGTATATTTTCTTCAGAATGTATTCTATGCAAGATCAAGCGCCACCTCTTTAAAGGTAGAACAACATTCATTATAGTTGTTGAAATCAAATATCTGGTTCAACCAACAGTTATCACCAGCCCCAAAACCAAACAAATAAATATAAGGATTGGTAGTTTTAATCTTATTTATAAAAAGGAGAGAATACAGAACAACAATAATAAATACAGAAGTATTGAATCAAGGGGCAAAACTTACATGCATAACAGGTTTTACCTCAAGGCATCTATTTTATTTTGTTTTGTTTTCTTTCATTTGTTGGTAGACTCCACCACATTGCTTTGTAGCACCCTCTCTGGATCCAACTTTTCCTAGGCACGAGCTCTTTTATACACTTATATGTCCCAAGAGAGAAAACAACTAATCATCCTGTAGCTACAGAAAGAAGAGCAATTCTGAATCCTCCAGTGAATAATAGAATTTTTTTTTAAATACCGAGTTTACAAAAAAACCAAAGCTGCAAAAGTCTCCAGCAACAAGGTGATATTTATCACCAAGAAATATTCTTGATATAAAAAAAGAACAAGGTGTTTAAATTCTGAGGAAAGGCATTTACTACCCAGAATTAAATCAGTTTTATAACTTGCAAGCTGCTTTAATCTGTCACAGGAAGGAAGGATGATGATTATATATTATAGGTAGTTAAAGGTGTGGTTTTTAAAAATAATTATTTGAGTTAGAATGAACCCAAGAACATAAAATAGTCTCATGATCCATCTCATCCATTATGTTTAGAATAATAATCCTAGACAGTTATATGGCATCATAATAAATAGTCTCTTAAGTTAACAAATTTGAAAGTGTATTTTTCATCATCAAGATCACTAACTAACAGTTATTGAACATTTAGTGGAAGCTTGACTCTAATAGGTATTGACCCTGTAAAGAATAAAATTTAAATACAGAATGCTCTCCCATAAGACAGACATTATAGTCAGTCATGTCAAATGGGGTAACTTGTCTGCACAGGTGTTCTTTATAAAATCAGAAAAATGAGTTTTAATTTTTAATCATTATGTAACTGGCTATATACCTGAGATGGAATTGAATAGATAATTATACATGTTCAACATAAATATATCGCATAATAACAGGAACTAGGACTTTATAGAGTTGTTCAGTAATCTACAAAATATTAAGGTTAAAAATAATTAAATCACTGAAGATGCAAACCACTCATCTGAGCACTCACATCATGAGCTGGACTACTTGTTCTTGGACACAGCAAACATGATCAACCCAACAGTGTAACAAGATCTCCTCTTCATGAAGGCTGGCGGCTGGGCTGTATGTTCAGGTCCCCCCTTTTACACCTGACTTTGACTTTACCCTGCACTCTTAATCTCTGTTTTAGCTGCTTTATGAGCCACTCTAGAGTCCTCAGCCAAGTTAGTTGCTCATGCCACCTGTTCTGCTCAGTCATCAGTAGCATACTGAAGGCTAAAATGTACATTGCCAGCATTTCCTGCATACTGGGTGCCATGAGCTGTGCTAAGATTTTTAATTTGCGTTATGTGATACCTTGATGAAAATTAGTGTACACACTAGATATTATTATCTTTGCTTTACAGATGAGAGAATAAAATACATATAGTGTAGTATTCTTGCAAAAAGTATAGAGTAGAAGCTATAATTCAGAATTCACATCTAAGCAGGTCAGTTCTTGACCAGCAATGCCAAGGCCTCACTGGCTTTCAGTTAATCCTATGGTTACATGAAACAACAATGTCCCTACATTTTATCCTCAGTGTACCAAATCCCCAGGCCTATTATACCATTTCTAGGTTGAATATTTTAGTGAAATATCCCATTTCATTACTAAACTGAGGCTTCTCATAGATACAAAGATATATGCAAATGTCTTCAAGGACAACTTCTTAACAACATATCCATAGCTGTTTCCTTTAGTTTTTTGTTAGTACTGTATTATTATTATTATTATTATTATTATTATTATTATTTGCTTGTTTTGTGGTAACAGAGTTCTCCATCTTTTTCATAATTTGACATATAAACTTATAAACACATAAATTTCATAAACATGAAAACTTAGTTGAATTTATGAATCAAGGAAAAGATACTCCTGATGTTTTTCAAGTCCTGTGGAAGAGCAGAGAATGAGCTGAATTTACACCCCTGTCTTCATAAGGCATGGAGCTCCTTGTTCTCCTATCTCCACTGGCCTGGTATAAGGGGTAGTAATTTTATCACTGAGAGAAGAGAAAGATCAGTACTGGCTAGAAGTGCAACCTATTCCAGAAAAACAGCCTTCAGACCTGACAAATAAGATGTACCATATAAAGCAGTGTCATCATGGCAATCAAGACTCAATAACAATATCTCAGGGACGCCTGGGTGGCTCAGTTGGTTAAGCGACTGCCTTCGGCTCAGGTCATGATCCTGGAGACCCGGGATTGAGTCCCACATCGGGCTTCCTGCTCGGCGGGAGGCCTGCTTCTCCCTCTCTCACTCCCCCTGCTTGTGTTCCCTCTCTCGCTGTGTTTCTCTCTATCAAATAAATAAAATCTTTATAAAAAAAAAAAAAAAAAGACTCAATAACAATATCTGGAGAAGAAACAGCCTGGATGAAACAGCAGAAATTTATGGGGGATGGGGGTAGGGCTGGGTGGCTCAGTTGATTAAATGACTGCCTTCAGCTCAGGTCATGATCCTGGAGTCCTGGGATCAAGCCCCATATCGGGCTCCTTGCTCAGCAGGAAGCCTGCTTCTTCCTCTCTCACTCCCCCTGCTTGTGTTCCTTCTCTACCTGTGTTTTCTCTGCTAAATAAATAAATAAAATCTTAAAAAAAAAAAAAGAAAGAAACTTACATAGAATTGACAGACCACCCCTCCTTCCATTCATAAAAATATTTTGGGAGAACCAAGGCAATAACCTAGAGAAGGAATCACTGATTAAGATCCAGTTTGTTAAAACAGTCAAACTGTAGATTAGAACAGTACCATTTTATTTTGTTTTGTTTAATTTTTCTTCTTTTGCACAAAATATGCAAAACAGTTTGTCTTCAGCATTTTTATAAACATCATCTTTGTTTTGATGTCTCCTATGCTATTTTTACAGATGTGTAGGGATTCTGTCTTATTGGTTCTTCAGTACATTGCCAATACTTCCATTATTTGTTTATATGACTTGATCATTTTCCTTTGTCAGGAAAGCCACATAAATATTGTCTTGTCATTCATCCATCTATTCATTCATCCATCCTTCTATTAATTTAATTGATAAATGTTTATTGTGTTTCAGACACCAGACACCATGGTAAGCCATGGGTAGAAGAGGTAAATAAAAGACATATCATACCTACATTTAGGGAGGTTACAGTTGAAGAAGTCTGATGTTAAACAAGCACATAATTAATAATTATAATATGATGAAAGAGCTATGATAGAAAAAAGGGGTTACTGGGTACTGAATATGGCTGTTTTCTAGAGGGTTTCTAAAGATAGTGGTCTAAGCTAAGATTTGAAAAATTGAGTTTTGAGGGAGGAAAATATATTTCAAACAGACAAATCATAAAGACCCTACAACTGGAACAGACCTAGAAAAAAACCAAGACAAATGTGAAAAAGGTTTCATTATTCTCACTAGCCATCCAAGACTATCTCTACCTAAACGTTCCATAAATAACCCAGCCTAGAAAGAGAATAATAGATTTCTCATTTAAGATGCTGCTGAGAAGCATTAGTATCTCCACTAGAAGTTAGTTATGAATATTATAAGGAAAAAGAGGGAGAAATAGAGGGAATTTCCTCAACTTTAATAGAGCCATTAAGTGTTCATTAGTTGCCAGATTCTTTTGTTTTCCTATTTTTTTAAGTACAATTAACAAAAAATGTTATATTAGTTTCAGGTGTACAGCATAGTATTGGACAAGTTATACATTATGCCATGCTCAGAAGTGTAACTACAGTTTCTCACCATAAAATGTTATTACAATATCATTGACTATATTCCTTAGCCTGTGCCTTTTATTCCTGTGACTTATTCATTCCACAAATGGAAGCCTGTATCTCCCATTCGCCTTCACCCATTTTGCCCCTCCTCCTTCCTCTCGCAACCATCAGTTTGTACTCCATATAGATCTGACTCTACTCATTGTTTTGTGTTTATTCATTTTTTTACTCCATATATGAGTGAAATCATATGTTGTATTTCTCAAACTGACTTATTTTACTTAGTATATTGCACTTTAAGTTCATCTGTGTTGTTACAAATGGCAAGATCCCATCTTTTTTCTGGCTGCATAATATTCCATAGTATGTACATGTTTTTATATATATACTATAGTATATATATGTGTGTATGTATGTGTGCATATATATGCATGTGTGTATGTATATTGTATATCTGTGTTAAACACACACACATACACACGCACACACACACACACATATATATATAGATAGATAGATAGATAGATAGATAGATATAGATATATATATTACATCTTCCTCTTCACTCATCTATCAATAGACTCTTAGGTTGCTTCCAAGTTTTGGTTATTGTAAATAACACTTCAATAAACATAAGGGCACATATATCTTTTTGAATTGATGTTTTCATCTTTAGATAAAAACCCAGTAGTGACATTAGTGGATCATATGGTATTTCTATTTATTATTATTATTATTATTATTATTATTATTATTAAATTAACATATAATATATTATTTGTTTCAGGGGTACTTTCTATTTTTAATTGTTTGAGGGAAACTTCATACTGTGTTCCATAGTGGCTATATCAATTTACATTCCTATCAACAGTGCATGAGTCCGTTTTCTTCATATCTTCAACACTTGTTATTTATTG
Organism: Spilogale gracilis; assembly: GCA_004023965.1. NCBI lineage: Eukaryota > Metazoa > Chordata > Mammalia > Carnivora > Mephitidae > Spilogale > Spilogale gracilis. The sequence goes on from PITA01002210.1 coordinate 154,996, forward strand.
TCATTTTGATTTTTAGCTACTCCAGCAAGTATAATGGGTTATCTTATTGTGGTTTTGATTTGCATTTCCCTAATAAATGGTGATTTTGAGAATATTTTCATGTTTCTGTTGGCCATCTGTATGTCTTTGGAAAAATGTCTATTTTGGTCCTTTGCCCTTTTTTTAAGACTTTTTTTTCCTGGCATTAAGATAAATAACTTCTTAATATATTTTAGATAATAACCCCTTATCAGATATATCATCTGCAAATACTTTCTCCCATTCAGTAGGTTCTCCTTCTGTTTTGTTGTTGGTTTCCTTCACTATGCAAAAGCTTTTTATTTTTCTGTAGACCCAATAATTTATTTTTGTTTTAGTTCTGTGAAAAATGCTGTTGGTATTTTGATAGGGATTGCATATAATCTATGGATTGCTTTGGGTAATTATGGACACTTTAACAATATTTTTTTTCCTTCCAATCCATGAGCATGGACTCTCTTTCTGTTTCTTCGTGTCATCTTCAATTTCTTTCATCAGTGTTTTATAATTTTCAGAGTATAAGTCTTTTACTTCCTTGGTTAAGTTTATTCCCATGTACTGTATTAATTTTGGTGCAATTGTTAATGATATGGTTTTCTTAGATTTCTCTTTCTGCTGCTTCACTAATAGCATATAGAAATGCAAAAGATTTCTGTATATTGATTTCGTATCCTGCAACCTTACTGATTTAATTTACCAGTTCTAGCATTACTTTGGTGGAGTCTTTAGGGTTTTCTATATATAGTATCATGTAATCTGCAAATAGTGAAAGTTTTACTTCTCTACCTGTTTGGAAGCCTTCTATTTCTTTTTCTTTAAACTTTTTTTTTTTTTTTTTTTTTCTTTTTCTTGTCTGATTGCTGTGGCTAGAACTTCCAGTAATATGTTGAATAAAACTTGTGAGAGTGGACCTCCTTGTCTTATTCTTGATCTCAGGGGAGAAGTTCTCAGTTTTTCACCATTAAGTATGATGTTAGCTATGGATTTTTCATGTATGGCCTTTATTATGCTGAAGTATGTTCCCTCTAAATCCACTTTGTTGAGGGTTTTTATCATAAATGGATATTGAAGCTTTTTGAATGTTTTATCTGCATCTTATGAGATGATCAGATAATTTTTATCCTTTTTTAGTTGATGTGGTATGAGTAGCTATTTAAAACAGTTAGCATTTTTGCCTAGGCCCCAAATCTTAATTTTTCTGCTAGTTTCCTGGACTTGTTTATCTTTATACTACAGATCAGAATGGTGACAAAAAACAAAAAAACAAACGAACACTGGAGCCTAGCACTGAACACCAAAAAAACAAACAAACAAACAACAACAACAACAAAAACGGGTTAAAATGCTGGTCTATCACATTAAGTTTCTACTATTCCAATTCCTAGAATTACATGTTTTCACTGGTATTTTTATATTTTTATATTTATTGCACAAAAATCTCATCAATGCATATTAAAAACAAATCCAAACCAACATATTATAACGCTGCCTTCCACCAAACTTTCCTTCTTTATTAATTCAATTTTTATCATACCTGCACATTCATAAATTATTCCCTGAATGCTATTTTAATAATTGTTCACTTTCTTCTCCTCTTTAGTTTTTCCCTCTCTCCGTCCCTCTCTCCTTTTCATTATTTTCTTTTGTCCTTTACTTTTTGATCATAAATATTTATTATGTCAAAAATATGTCAAGTCTTTGTGTTATGGAATAGGTGCCCAATTGTCTTTTCAAACTCTAAATGAGCTATTTTATTTCATTTTTTTACTTAAATATTTCCTTCTCCACAGCTCATTTCCTCTTTGAAAGAGTTGCCAGCATACCAGTCTGGATCACACTGTGTAAATAATGTTATTTTTTATACATACAGCTATAGCCTTGTGGGAATTTCATCATTCCTCATTCCATATTTGTTTTATTTTTCATCAGAGCACCAGAACAAGTGGCACTCCTTAAACTCTCTTTACCTTTACCTTTCAGAGAACCAAATATTAGAAAAAATTATAGTTAATAATATGAACTGTTAGTAGCCCTGAATTCCAAATAGTTTTTACATATAAGAAATATTACTATACCAATTACATAATCTGTATTCCAGTATCGGTTAGGTTGTCTGCCAACTATTTTCACTATAATTTATTTCTCTCTGTTTTCTTTTGTGTTCTTTCTGTCTCTTTTGTTGACTTCAGCTGTTTTCTGTGCTTTTTCTTCTCTTAGATGCATCACTCTTGCCCAGGTCACAAGACTACTTGGCCTCCACATCTACTAGCTGTGCTTCTGTTATTTCAAATTGTATCCCTGCTTGGCTGTATATCAGTTACTGAGTTTTTCATAATTTTTGAATCATTCATTTAATAGTTTATAACCTGCTTATCATTTATTTTTGGTTTACAAACTAAAAATTACATGAGTTTCCTAGTTTCCTTTTCTCTGAACTACCAATAAGCTTGTCCATTGTTGCTGTTTTGTTTAAACTCTAGAAATGTTACTTATACATTGTGAGTTAGCTGTAATTATATGTGAAAATCTTTAGTTTTAGTTAAAAATATAATTTCTACTATCCTTCCTAGTCTTAAAAGAACATGTATTAATACATATTATTTGTATGATGAAAATTTGATCTATAGATAATAAATTATTAACATTTGTTAATTTTTTCCAATGATTACCCAGTTTTCTTTTCAAAGAGGATAGAAAAAAGAATGTTTCTAGTAAATAATATTGAGTTAAGAGCACTGACTTTCACAACATTGAAAAAAATGGAAAGATTTTCTAATGAGATAAAGTTATAAAGAGATAAGGTATTATGACAACAATATAAAGAGACAGTCTGGGGCACCTGGGTGGCTCAGTTGGTTAAGCGACTGCCTTCGGCTCAGGTCATGATCCCAGAGACTGGGGATCCAGCCCCACATCGGGCTCCCTGCTCGGCGGGAAGCCTGCTTCTCCCTCTCTCACTCCCCCTGCTTGTGTTCCCCCCCTGCTATGTTTCTCTCTGTGAAATAAATAAAATCTTAAAAAATAATAATAATAAAAAAAATAAGAGACAATCTAATCTTTAAGTGTACTAGTTCCTGATTCCTCTGAAACAAATGACCATATGTTTCTTTTTATACTTAGGACAACATGAATTTATTATCTTTAGTTCTGGAGGTCAGAAATCCAAAGTCAGTCTCACTAAACTAAAGTCAATGTGTCAGCAAGGCAAATTCTTTCTTGAGGCACTACAGAGGTATGCATTCTTTGCTTTTCCAGCTTCTAGAGGCTGTCAGTTTCCTTGGCTAGTGACCACATCATTCTAACCTCTGCTTCCATCTCATTTCCTTCTCTTCATTTGCCCTCTCCTAAGGACCCTATGATTAAATCAGGCCTATCTATATAATCCAGAATAATCTCCCCATCTCAAAATTCTTGGGGTGCCTGGATGGCTCAGTTGGTTAAGCGACTGCTTTCGGCTCAGGTCATGATCCTGTTGACCCAGGATCAAGCCCCACATCGGGCTTCCTGCAGGAAGCCTACTTCTCCCTCTTTCAGTCCCTCTGCTTGTGTTCCCTCTTTAGCTTGTTTCTCTCTGTCAAATAAATAAAATCTTAAAAAAAAAAGGCTTTAAAAAATTCTTAATTTAATCAGCTGTGAAGTCTCTTTCTCTCTTTTTTTAAGATTTTATTTATTTATTTGACAGAGAGAGAGATCACAAATAAGCAGAGAGGCAGGCAGAGAGGAGGAAGCAGGCTCCCTGCTGAGCAGAGAGCCGGATGCGGGCCTCGATGCCAGGACCCTGAGATCATGACCTGAGCCGAAGGCAGAGGCTTAACCCACTGAGCCACCCAGGCACCCAAAGTGTCTTTTTTTAATGTAAAGAAATAGACTTATAAGTTCCAGGAATTAGGATTTAAGACATACTTGTGGAGTCATTATTCCATAATAACATATGAAAAAAATACTTTTTAATTAAAAGAAAAATGCAAATGTTGAATTTTATCATTTTCACATCAAGGGACCAAAGAATTGCTAGTAAGATATAGACACTAAAGGGTAATTTCCATAGTTTCATTTAACTTGACATTATGTTCACTTCTATTTGGACTTCAGATAAATCCTAATAATGTTATGTGTGGCAAATTCCATGATTCCCACTGTACAGAAGAGAAAATAGGTACAGTGTGCTCTAATCACTTGCTTAGGTGTAATTAAAGACAGATTTAGGGCTAAAACCAAATTCCTAAAACCTATCCAAGTGTATTCTCTATTATTCTCCAATATTTTTTCTTAAAAGAAAAACGTAAATCAATCACTGGGAGCTAGAAAGACTGTCTAAAAAGTCTAAGCCCAGTAACACTAGTTGTTCAAGTCAGGACATAGGTCATAGTCATCTTTGATTCCACAGAAGTAAACACAGTGGCTGACACATGGTAGGTGCTTAACTAAAGTATGATAGTGAATAATAATGAACTAATAATTTAGATTATACATATACGTTTGCTTGTAATTTTCCCTATACATTTGATTTATTTTGTACTGATATGTGATATTTAGTACAACTGAAAATATTAATTTAAAAGGGAAACATTAATACCTGCTTATAGATATTTTACTTTGTTTTACAGGTTGGACATCTTCCTATACATTTATTTCCTGTTGGAACAAAACATGAAAAATCAAAGTCATTAAAACTGAAAGTGAGAACTAAATAATCCTAACTAAATAATTCAAGTTTAGCTAGGTTTCTGTAACATCACCATCTCCTCATCAGGTAGTTAGGATGAACAGTTCCTTCAGAGATTCTCTGTATTCACTTGTAATTGATCTGTGTTGAAAATGAGATCGATGCAAATTTTAGGACTTTAATAACAGAACAAATTGTTCAGTGAACCAATTTTTCTACCTTCCTTGTGATTTTCATTTTGGGCAACAAAGAGCTATTTAAGGGTGTGTTATATATTTCCCCCATGAATTCCCTGTGTCAATTCATAGTATATTGTATATTGTGTGGTTTGATTCCTGCAGTCCTCCCGTTTTGAATGGCTTCAGTACCTCATCTTGTTATAGCACAGTATACTTTATTTCTCTGATTTGGGTATTGGCCCCAAGACTTTCTTGGTCAAGTGGGTTATGGGTGGTTGTAGTCTCTTCAGAAGCTATAAATGTGCTTGTGGAGTATGAGCTGGTTCTTGCATTTGTGCTATTTTAGAGAATATGCCTTGGGTAGCTTCTAACCATGCAAGGGAAATACACGTAACATAGACCTGGCCCCACCCACAGGCTGGATCTAAGCTCTATTAACCATTGCCTGAAGCAGAGCTGCCCATCCACTGGCCTAGCTACTATGTAAGCTTCTTCCAATGCACACACCTGTGAGCACGAGAATAAATGCTTGCTGTAATAAACCACTGAATTTGGGGGGATTTTTTAAACAGTATTTTTGCTTTAGAAACTGATAAACCAACCTTTCCAGATTAAATTCAAAGTTTACCTAGGCTGGCTAGTAAAGTCTTATCCCATCGCCTTTCCTCCTCCTCTTCCTGTAGTCTATGATCCTAGCTTCTGTTAGAGCAAAGTTAGGCCTCATTTGATTTTAAGATCCTTTCTCAAAATGTCGAGGGAAAGAGCTGACATTTAGAGATAATTTGAATGTTAACTATATCAAAAGAGCTATTATTTGCATTCTTTTTATTTTCCTTCTCCTGAAAGGTTGAACAATACCTATATAATGAATTAATTTTTAGGCTATGACTAGATGGTATACAGTCTCTTACTCAATATATTACCTTTTTGCTTCTGTGACAAAGAATGCACTTCTGATTTAGAATGTTAGTCCTCTTATTGTTTGAATTTTCCAAAGTGTTGTCTCCTACTCCATGAAGTGAGCCAAAGAAAGACAAATGACAAATGAGAAATATTGATCCAGCATGGCATTATACATGTACTTCACCATTTTTTTTTTAAAGATTTTATTTATTTATTTGACAGAGAGAGAGATCACAAGTAGGCAGAGAGGCAGGCAGAGAGAGGAGGAAGCAGGCTCCCTGCTGAGCAGAGAGCCCGATGCGGGCCTTGATCCAAGACCCTGAGATCATGACCTGAGCTGAAGGCAGAGGCTTTAACCCACTGAGCCACCCAGGTGCCCTACTTCACCATTTTTTAGTCTTTGTTCAGACTTTACACTCTGTGGAATAGGAATAATGTAAAAATGTTTCAGTCGTTGTAAGTCACATATTATTTTATTACATTGATTACTACTTTTTAATTATTACAATAAAACTTCCACTGACTTGTCCATATATTCACTGTTATAAATCCACTCATTATATGTGTTGACTGTTTTTTTGCAAAGACTTTTCTGTTTGCTGAGACACAATACATCCATGTTTTGGTGGTGATTTTTAAATGTAAACTAGCAAAGTCATATGCAAACCATTTGATTCCAAGGCAGCATTTGTACTTTTGTCATAAAAAAATTAACCTCCTTCCCATATTATAGCTGTTATTTTTCTCCTGTGCCCTAAAGGGCCTATATCTAATGTATAGCAAATACTAATTTTGAAGCCATTAATCCTTATCTGTCTGATTCAGAGATACTAATTCTCTCAAATATTTGTGTTAAATTGCAGTAATATAACTTATTTTTGCAGTAGTTTCTATTTGCTTCTAGAAGTTCCAGGTGAAGGAAAGAGCTTATATTTTATTGTTCATGTTCAGATTTCCATACATAGTCTTGGTGAAATGGTTGGATTATCATATACTTAAAAACTCTCCCACTAATCAAGCATGAGAAGCCAAAGAAATTTATACTGCACAGATGGGCAGTTAATTTCTTTCCCATTGAGCTTGCAATGTGTTCCATGATGTTGCAGCAGCTGTGATGAGAATGGTGGATGTCCCCAATCTATGCTTCATTTAACTTCAGGAATTCTAAAAGATTGCATTGTGTAGAAAATAAAAATGTATTTTAAAGTAATGGAGCTTGGTGTCCTGAGCAGCATTTCATTTTTAACAGCTAAGTTTAAACACGGATGGTGGCACTTGTATATTTCTTTCTTTTGACAATGTTACCGTCAAATTAGTTTGTATTTCACCACTAAATACAAACTGTCAACCTAGTCCTAGACACTTGATGAAAAGCAATGGGATTTTTGTACAGGAAGTGGAAGAACTGTATGGCAAATACTGTGTTTCAATTGTTCACCACGCATTTATTTTTCATAGACACTGATAATACCACATTATATTTGTATGACACTTTTTATATTCAAAAGCATTGTACAGTCAAATGGGAATAAAATGTTTGTCCTACCTCCTTCACAAAGCTGATGATGTGATTACCTGACATAAAAGAAATAAAAATGCTTTCTAAAGTAAAGAATGCTATAAGAGATATGGGATTATCATTGTCATCATGCCTGAGGAGAATTTTAGTCAGTAAAAAATATACAGCTATTCAAGTAAAACCTGGACTTCAGTTCTGGTTCCATAATTTATAATATGTATAAAAGTTGGTAATTTCCTTACTTTTACACTGACCCTTTGTTTGTGTAAAAAAATTGAAATTAAATAATTATAAACTGACATACAAGGTGTGGATCTGTGTGGGTGTGTACACTCTTGAAAATTACTATTTAAATGTGAAAAAAATGCATTGTTAGGTGTTGAGCTAAAATAACATACATTAAAAAATTTAAACATCATAAAACCATTATTTAAAAGTATTAACTGTAGGTAGACTGGTGCAAGCACATTTTGACAACAGATATTAAGGGTCCTAATTAAATTTAAGAAAGAAGAAATATAATCATAATGGCTAAAGGTAATCATCTTTCACTTGTCTCCTATTTAATTTCTTATGTCTAAGGGATATAGTATTTCTGCTTGGACAAATCCATTTGATTCTTATATTTCTGATGGATCTGTAACTGCTAGATTATATTATAGATCATAATCCCCTTAGAAATAATACCTGTGAAATTTCTAGATATCAGTCAAGACTTGAACATATCCTCTTCCAGTCTTCAAGAATTGACAAGTCACTTCATCCCCAGGGAGAAAAAAAGGTTTAGAATAATAAAATTTTTGAACTACCATGAAAATGGATAATATTGGTGTACAGAGATAAAATTTGACATATACATAGTTATGGTACCTTTTGAGGCTTCCTCCAACATAGGCAGAGTGGTAAAAAGTAGTTGCTACTTTCTCTGATTTCTTTTTTTAAGACCTCTTTTGTTTAAATGTTTCTTTCCACATAATGGAGAGGAAATCCAGGGTTCATATTCCCATTGAAAGCGTTCACTAATGTTTTGTATTTTCTTAGTTGTAATCAATTCCCTTTCTTGCTTTCACACTTCCACAGGTCTCAGGGGGACATAGATCCTAGACAACACTGCCGCAGCTGTCGTCTTCTTCTTCTTCTTCTTCTTCTTCTTCTTCTTCTTCTTCTTCTTCTTCTTCTTCTTCTTCTCCTTTCCTCCCCTCCTCCTCCTTCTTCTTTTTAAGATTTTATTTATTTATTTGAAACAAAGAGAGAGAACAAGTACAAGTGGTGAGGAGGGGTAGAGAGAGAGGAAGAAGCACATACCCTGCTGAGCAAGGAGCCTGATGTAGGGCTTGTTCCCATGACCCAGGGATCATGATCTGAGCTGAAGGCAGATGCTTACCTGACTGATCCAGCCAGGAATCCCAGGATTTATTCTTAAAAATAAAAAAAAATAAAAAAAAATAAAAGTTCTACTATCTTTCCTTTCATCTTGCCTGATGTCCCAGGATCCAAGGTCTGGGATTGATCCATTAAACCCCCTTCTTCTCTCGTGTGGAGGATATGCTTACTTTAATCATTGTATCCTCTCCTTCTGCTCAGTTTTCCATTCAGCAATCAAGCTTTAAACTTTACTGTTTCCTTAGTATCTGATGCAACTTAGCTTTTATTGTTTACATGCTTAATGTTTGTCTCTCTTTTTCTCCAACTAGAGTATAAAATTCATGGAGGCAAGCATTTTTCTTTCTTTTTTTTTTTTTTGCCTATTGTTCAGAAGAGTGTTGTTAAGTGGCAGATACAAAATAAATAATTAAGGTAAAAATAACTCAGTTATTAAGTGCAGAATTTCAATTTGAATTTAAAAAGTAGCTATATTTCCAGACTTTGGCTTGCCCAATACAGTCATTTTCATGTTCTGGCTAGGCACACTAGAACTCTATCTCAGGGTTAAGCCAAACCCAGCTAGTAATAAATTACTGCTTTACTTTCTTTGTGATTTTTTTCTCTCTAGGATACCCCCAGTTTATATCAACTAAAAATCGCTGGACAAAAGATCAAGATAATACTGCATTGATATCATTACTTAATAGTACATCAATCAATCCATTATTTAAGAAAAAATAACAAGTTTTCTGGATGACAAAAGAAATTATAATCATCTTATAAAACAAAAAAAATTGAAGTGTAAGAAAAGTATACACAATTCTAAAATGGGAAATACAGGCGGCGCCTGGGTGGCTCAGTTGGTTAAGCCACTGCCTTCGGCGCAGGTCATGATCCCGGAGACCCGGGATCGAGCCCCACATCGGGCTTCCTGCTCGGCAGGAAGCCTGCTTCTCCCTCTCTCACTCCCCCTGCTTGTGTTCACTCTCTGGCTGTGTTTCTCTCTGTCAAATAAATAAAATCTTTAAAAAAATAAAATAAAATAAAATGGGAAATACACAATAAGATATAGTACTTTTTATCAAGCATTTTTTTTCTAGGAATAGTTTCAATGTCAAGTTAGGTTCATAATTTTTGTTAATGTAATTATTCATGCCATGATTTCAGGAGTGTTATCCCCCACTATTTGCCTTACATAACGTGAACTCTAAAGTGTGCATAGGGCAGCACATATTTCCATCTTTATTGCATTTAGCTAATTCTTTAATGTTGGGAAACATTTTTGTTTGTTTGTCTTAAGCTGTCATTTTCATAGTTTGTTATTAGTGTTTGATTAGAAATTGTCTAGAAAAAAAAATCTTTTATCTTACAGAGAATAAAAATCAGGTCCATTTATGTTTAAGTTAACTACCCAAACATCATAGAAACTTAGAATTTGAACTCAAGATTTTAAATGTTATTCCAGGGCTTCCTGTGTGGCTCAGTGGGTTAAGCTTCTGCCTTCAGCTCAGGTCATGATCCCAGGGTCCTGGGGTCCTAGGATCAAGCCCTGTGCTGGACTCCCTACTCAGTTGTGAGTCTGTGTCCCTTTCTCCCTTTACCTCCGCTCTGCTCATGCTCTCTCCCTCTCTCTTTCTTAAATAAATAAATAAATAAATAAACTCTTTAAAAAAGCACATAGTCATTAAAAATAAAATGCATTACTTATTTTCAACATTAAGTTAAATTGTTCTCTGGATTTTTTTTTTAAGATTTTTTTTTTTTTTTTTTTTTGACAGAGAGAAACACAGCCAAAGAGGGAACACAAGCAGGGGGAGTTAGAGAGGGAGAAGCAGGCTTCCCGCCGAGCGGGCAGCCCAATGTGGGGCTTGATCCCGAGTCTCCGGAATCATGACCTGAGCCGAGGGCAGTTGCTTAACCAACTGAGCCACCCAGGTGCCCTGGATTTTTTTTATGTTGAAGAAACCAGCAAGGATAATACTAGAAACCTCTTACAACTGTTGGGGGAGGTTTGAGTCACAATTTTTTCACATCAAGATCTTTATTTATTTTATTTATTTTTGGAGGAAGAACTTTATTGTTACTGAAAATACATAATAAAGCAGGTATTTTATAAAATTGTTTTGAAAATAAGTCAATAAAAAGAGACTACTCAGAGACTGTAAAAGGAGTGGCTTCTGCTTGGCCAGATGGCCAGGGGTGTCTGGGATGAAGGAGAGACCACCTTGTGAAAGAAGACAGAAAGGAGGATTGTGGGCACTGCAGTCAGCCTATATTCATATTCCTTAGTCTACGTCTTCTAGCAGTGAGTGTAGAATAGTATTATCCTGCTACATGGAATGCATAAGAACACATGATGGGGGGGAAAGAATAACCACATTCATTTGAAATGGCCCCATTTTCTATGTATATAGGAATGTGAATATACATATACATTATATATATATAGTTATAGTTATAGTTGTTTTATAGTTATAGTTATAGTTACATAAACAGTCTTATACACACATATATTTATACATGTTACCAAAAACAACTTCCAGGTTAAGAATACTGATTTAGATAGAATAAAAATGTACTTTGTTTTAATGGTGCTACAATATTTTTATTCCACTGGATGTTACTTAATAAATTTTGAAGGTAAATGAAAACAAAGAGATTCTCAAAAATCTGCTATACATAATAATTTTAGAGAAAACACTAAATGCTGAGGTCCTCTTGTGTTCACTGTGCTTGAAAATGACTACAGTTAAAACTAATAGTTCTTTTAATTAATTTTAAATTGTAATAAAAATCCCATGGGGGGAAAAAAAAGTCCCATGGGGTACCTGCATAACTCAATCAGTTAAGTATCTGAGTTTTGATTTCAGCTCAGATCATGATCTCAGGGTTGTGAGATGGAGCCTACATCAGGCTCTGCATTGGATATGGAGTCTGCTTAAGATTCTCTCTCTCCCTCTCCTTCTGCCCCCACCCCCCAATATAAATAAATAAATAAATAAATAAATAATAAAAATTTTAAAGCCCATAGATATTATTGTGACATACATATTATTGTCATGTGAATATCTCTAGGTAGATGATATAATACTAATTACCAAAAGAACTGATGACAATAGGTCTTAATTTTTAAATGCTGCTGATATATTTTCATTTTTAATTTTACTTAAACTTGTACAAGCCTGAAATTAAATATTGAAAGTAGTCTTCAAAGCCAAACAGGTGTTCCGGTCAATAGCTCAACTTTGTTGAAATTCAGTGAGAGTCTTGAAAACTAATTAAACATTTGAAAAAGAAACACTCCCTTATGAGAGCTTCACTTTTCCTGTGAAGCCTTTTTGGAACTGCCATATTCAGAGCTGGAAAAACTAAACACCTGCTTTTAAGGGACTCATGAATGTTTAATCCTGATGAATAGATTACTCCAGTGGGATCCAGGCAAACACAGTAGATCAAGTAAACATGAAAACAAAATGCTCCCTTCTCCAGAGGAATTTCCTTATGTGACCTTAATTCAATCATTGAGTTTTGCTGCTTAATACTTGTATTTTCTACTATACTTGATTATACACACACACACACACACACACACACACACACACACACATATGTATGTATGCATGTTCTTGCAAGGTAGTGAACATGTATATTAGCTATAAATAAAACCATTTGAAAAGACTTTAATCACTTTCTTAATCTTTTAATAATTTACATATTATACATTTATTAATATATTTTTAAAAGTTAATTTCATGTTATTTTAATAGCTGAGGTTAAGCCTAAGGTAATAATTTTTTCTCTTTATAAAATAAAATATTTTCTTCAAATAATGAATACTTAGAAAGTCTTGAGTATATCTGAGTACCTTTGGAAAGGGTAAGAACTATATAGTCAAAAATGGGTTATTTTATTTATGTATAAACCACAGATCGCACTTTATTTGATCAAAATTAGCATGTCTCATGTAAAAATTGTGATAAACTTACATAGCTTGCAGGATCAACACAGTAAAAACTCATATGAAATATTGGATAGATAGATGATAGATACATAGATGATGATAGATGATAGATAGATAGATGATAGATGATGATAGATGATGATGATAGATGATAGATAGATATAGATAGATAGATAGATAGATAGATAGATAGATAGATAGATAGATACATAGATAGATACATAGATAGATAGATACAGCGGTACCTGGGTGGCTCAGTTGGTTAAGCATCTGCCTTTGGCTCAGGTCATGATCCCAGGGTCCTGGGATGGAGTCCTGCATCAGACTCTCTGCTCTACATGGAGTCTGCTTCTCCTTCTCCCTCTGCCCTTCCCCCTGCTTATGCTCTCTCTCTCTCTTTCTAGTAAATAAAATCTTAAAAAAAAATAAATACATATATACATACATATATCTTTACTTAGACTTAATTATAAACTTAGTACAATTTGAATCAACCTGATTATAGAGTACTGTTTTTATTTTGCAATCTACTTATTTTATAAGCTTCTAAGTTAGTGATTACAAATAAATATATAAAACAAAAAATATATTTGAATAAATGCTTAATGCAACAGTCTGATACAACATCTACTGGAAGTGGCAGAAGACATTTTGCCAAAGTTTCAGTGTCTTTTCTAGTGTAATTGAGTACTTGAATGGATTTTAAGTTCTTTATTTGTTGGAACACCTGGGTGGCTCAGTAGGTTAAACCACTACCTTTGGCTCAGGTCATGATCTCAGCATGCTGGAATTGAGCACCCCCTGGGCTCCCAGCTCAGTGGAGAGGAGCCTGCTTTTTCCTCTCCCTCTGCTTGCTTCTCAGGAGGCTGCTTCTCCCTCTCCTTCTGCTTGCTTCTCTTCTCCTTGTGCTCTCTGTAAA